>JAUMHF010000010.1:7532847-7552715 GCA_032359275.1 Microctenopoma steveboyesi | reverse complement strand
TTGGTTTAGGAACTCCATTGAAAATGAATGGGAAACCGTTTAGGTCGTTTTAGCAAAAGAATCCGCGGTCTCCGCGCGAAGGAGGGCTGGAAAGCAGGAGCCCCGGGTTCGATTCCCGGTTGAGTCACCCAGGCCAACCCACATACCAGGTGTGTCCCTGAGCGAGACACCCAGCGCTAGCTCCCCGAGCGCCGCCTGTGACTGCTCACTGCTTCCCCCACCGGGGAATGGGTTGAATGCAGAAGAACACATTTCTCTGCATACTGTACACTGTATAATGATGTATGTGACAAATAATATTTGTATTTGTAATTCAAAGTTAACTTTTGACCAACACATTAGCACTGTGGTTAAGTCTTGTTTTTTCCATTTGAGAAACTTGGCCAAGTCTTCTCCTTGAGGAATCTGAAATCTGTCACCACAGCACTTATCTTCTCGAGGCTCGATTATTGTGATTCTCTGCACTTTGGTGTCTCCCAGGTTTCTAGTGCAAAATGCGGCGGCCAGACTAATAACGAGAACTAAGAAAAGAGACAGCATCACCCCTGTCCTAATGACGCTGCACTGGCTCCCAGTAAGACACCAAATTGAGTACAAGATGCTTTTACTTGTTTTTAAATCTCTAAATGGCTTAGCACCAGACTACATTTTAGAACTTATAGACCCTTATATCACATCAAGAAACCTTAGATCGATTTATAAATTACTTTTAACTGTTCCCCCAACAAACCAAATCAGAAAGGGTGACCAAGCTTTTGCTGTAGCAGCTCTTAAACAGTCTCCCTATTTTGATTAAAGGCTCAGCTTCCCTAGATATTTTTAAGGTCAAACAAAAAACTCACCTATTTTCATTTGCTTTTCATTTCCTTATTATTTTTTTAACTTTTTACCTGTTGATGTTTTATGTGACTTGTTTTATCGTCGACCTCGGTTGTTTTAATGTGCTATATAAATACATTTGATTTGATTTGAAAACAAATACATGAAAAACAAATTACAGACAAATTATAACAAGACAGGAAGACAAGACAGTGTGTGCAGCATCTTCAAATCTCATGATGAACAATGATGAACACGGGTTAAATACAGTTCCTTAAGCAGGATGACAGCAGGATACATGCAGTGTTTCATCTAGTTTTTATGATATGTGGGCTTAATGATTAAGAGCTTACAAAATGGTTTCAATTAGAGCATTACAGGGCGGAGATCCACTTTCATCACATCCAGGTTTGTGGCAACAGGATATCATGTTGATGTGCAAAATCAAACTAAAAACCAATATATAGTGCAATTAAGCACAACAGTAAATGTATGCAGAGTCCAGCTGTAGAGTCATTTAGGAACTTGGCTTGTTGCCACTGATACTAACTAAACTGTGCATAGACACATGGTGGCAGTGCTGCCTAGAACATGACCACAAACAGCCAGAGAAAAGGCTGCGAGGATGCAGCAACATCTAGAAACAGGAAACCTCCAGACATGATCTGCAACATTATCACTAACTAAAAAACAAGTTCTCACTTAATTTAAGACATAAGAGGAAATCACAAAGAAAAACATATTAAAATAGTAATGGTGATAGTTATGATATGTACATAAAGTATTGAAATATTAGTAATGTTTTTCTGCCTGTCTTTAAACATCAGTGACGTTTCATGTGTCGCAGTTCACATCCTCCTAAATGTCTTCTGGTCAAACAGCAGAGCAGCTTCAGTCACAGACTTCTTCACCTCTGCTGTGATAAGAAGGGTCCAGGAAGTCACTCTGCCAACAGGTATCACCCTGTTCACCCTGTTTTTTTTTTAGTTTTTATTCTGCTCCAACAGATTGACTATCGTTTGTGGGACAGAGATACTTTCTTGTTACTGCACATTTATTATCAGATTTAGATCATAAACATATAAATTATCTAAACTATCTAATTTTAAGTTAAGTACCTACTTTTTCAGCCAAGTACACCCAAACCAATAGAAAGCAATTTTAGTTAGCTAGTCAAATTTCGACTCTTGACTGTGTTCTCAGAAACATCACTGTTTTCGAATTTTTAGCAAAATGTCACATACACAGAAAATGCATCCTAGTAATAAAACTCACTTCCTTGTAAAACAGTTTAAGTTGGTCCAGTTGACCTGTCATCCTAACCTTGTTTAGCTCTGTAAATGAATGAATCACATTTGCTCACTAAAGGTTACCTGATCAGATTTAGTTGAAGACAGCTTCTTAGCCACAAAGGTAATAAATGCAAGTAGGGATACAGTCACTGAGAATGCTACTATTGCTACAAGGAGCTGTTGTGATGCTTCTTTGTGTTCAGGATCAGATTTATTGAAGCCTGGAAAGACATAAAGCACATTATTAACAGATCTTAAATAACAACGTCCACTAATTAACTTGATTGAGTGACAAAGAAACATAAGCTCATTTTTAAAAGAACAACACATGATACTCACATGTTGCTGTTGTGCTTTCAGAGGCGTTGTTCATGCTGACATGGTTGTTTGCAGTGCAGACAACAGTTCTGTTGTCAGTGGAGATGGTGATGTTGACCTTACTCAGTGATATCTGAGATGTTCTGCAACTGTCTTCATCACAGAAAGACCACAGCCACTCCTCGTGGATGGATTTGGCCTGATTTTGAATGTCCTTAAACAATGTAGCAAATCCCTACACATCTCTGGCCCCATTCCTACTATATGAGTGTTTTAGCAGGTTAGTCAGCATCTCAAAAAGGTTTTATCCAAAGCAACTGGACCTGTTTGGTTTCTTAACAACATCATCAAGAAACCAAACAACCACGAGCCTACACTTGCCTTTAATCTGCCTGGAAGGATGAAACCTTTGTTTTTGTTGATTATCTTAACCTGCTGCAAAACTACAGCCAGCATGCGAAGCCACATGCCATCAGTATCAATAACGGGCCACACTGAAGATGATATGGGCCTCAAAGCATGTTGGCCAAATCACACCACACCACACAACCTCATCCAAGGGAGGAGTGGGCTGGCACAATGGCCAGATCCCTGGAAATCATGACCAGTCTGAACACAACGCTTACACAGGAGTGGAGCACCCATTACCAAAACCAGAGTCGTCCGGCCACCTCAGCAAACCTATCAGTCAGTGCCCTTACTGCTCGTTGCAACAGCAGACTGACCAAATCACAGACCATGAAATTAGTTCTTTATTTGATCATCCTGAGTGATTTTATTGACAAATAAAAATAACTGTCACAATTATAATATATTTTTTAGTGTGTGTCCGTTTGTACTTAACCTTTGCTGTTAAATCTTTTTTCTGAAATCTATCAGTCTTATATATCAGATAGACATTTGGTACAAACCCATAATAAAGAACTAACTAATGGCAATTGTAACAAAAAGCTTTAATAAGGAATCTTTAAAAAATATTTTATTTTGAACAAAGTGTGATTTGTCTAGTATATACAGAAATCATTTCAACCTTGGACTTTAATGTGAGGAAATTATTTCACATCAGGTCACCATGTAACTTAGACAGTCCCGATTCCTGTCCTATTTGTTGTGTTGGACTCCATCCTGTGGCCATTTACCAGAATAGATTATTTTTGAAATGACTGATTGATGTGACTTTTATTTGCACATTTCTTTTTGCTGTTTGAACATGTTAAAATAAAGAAATGTATATTATTTGTATATCACACAAAATAATTACACGATCTTATACATGTTGTGTAACTGTCTGCAATGATCATTCTTTCCTCCCTGGGGTTGTTTCATAGTCAGGTTCATGTCTTCACCTTCTGAATTCTTTCTGTGGCCTATCGGTGGCGCTGTGACCTCAGGTTTTTTGTCTGGGCTTTTGCAGCATACTGTACACCGTGTCAATCTGCACAGGCTTCTCTGCCTCTCCTGGGCTGACAGACTCTAAAGCTGGTGTGTTTCCCGTCTTCTGTGCAATTCTGTCTTTATTCTTTCTCTCTTTTACTTTTGGTGCCTTTAAAACGCTGTAGACAGTATCCACAGTCTGATTGGACGTAGTCGCCAGTCCCTGTCTTGTGCTGCTGGTTTGACTGGGATGTACGAAGTTCACATTTTCGTAAGCAGCCTCAGGTTGACTGACAGAAGAGGCAGAAACTTGAGGCTCGGGTTCCGTCTGTGCCTCAACCTGCTGGTTTTGTATTAAATGAGCAGTAGATGTCTGTTCATGGAAATAAGCAACAAAATCTGTTTTCGAAACAATTTTAGCAAAATGTCACATACACAGAAAATGCATCCTAGTAATAAAACTCACTTCCTTGTAAAACAGTTTACGTTGGTCCAGTTGACCTGTCATCCTAACCTTGTTTAGCTGTGTAAATGAATGAATCACATTTGCTCACTAAAGGTTACCTGATCAGATTTAGTTGAAGACAGCTTCTTAGCCACAAAGGTAATAAATGCAAGTAGGGATACAGTCACTGAGAATGCTACTATTGCTACAAGGAGCTGTTGTGATGCTTCTTTGTGTTCAGGATCAGATTTATTGAAGCCTGGAAAGACATAAAGCACATTATTAACAGATCTTAAATAACAACGTCCACTAATTAACTTGATTGAGTGACAAAGAAACATAAGCTCATTTTTAAAAGAACAACACATGATACTCACATGTTGCTGTTGTGCTTTCAGAGGCGTTGTTCATGCTGACATGGTTGTTTGCAGTGCAGACAACAGTTCTGTTGTCAGTGGAGATGGTGATGTTGACCTTACTCAGTGATATCTGAGATGTTCTGCAACTGTCTTCATCACAGAAAGACCACAGCCACTCCTCGTGGATGGAGCAGTTGACTGAGACGTTGCAGACTCCAGCAGACAGGTTGGAGCTCAGTACTGATGTTACTATGACAGGTGTAGGAATCATTTCTGCAACACATGCATTAGAGGTTTTCATGTGTTTGAACTTTAAAATGCATGGCATGTCTTTTATTAATTATATGAATTATGAATACATTACTGTATTCATAAATGCATGTAAATAAAAGCCTGCCATACTCAAAATTCAAAGATTTGTAGAACCTACCTTCAACAATTATTTTGTGTGTCTCAGATACTTGTTTAAAGCTTGAGTTAGTAAATGAGAATGTATAAATGACACTGTCAGTCAGCTCTTTTATACACAAAGAACAGTTCTGAGAATTAAAGTCCACTTTGTCTTTAAATGCAGGGTTCATTCTTGAAGGAGAAGCAATCGCATCTTTGGCCAAAAGCCACTGAACCTGGTCATATGGTGGTGGATTTTTAGGATGTAGACAAACTGAAGTGTTTTTCAGTTTGTAATAAACCACCAGTGGGTCTTCTGCCATGATACCTGACAAGAAACATCACAGGAAAATGTCTTAAAATACAATCTTACATACAAAACATATACTGCAATATGGAATGCAGTATGCCTAAATATAAATAAAATTCAGATTATATATATATTATATTTATATTTATTCATTAAATTCTGTAGTGTCGTTGAAGTCAAACTAACTCTTATCTTATAAAATGTAATTGGTGCATGAGAACCAGAAGCACATGGGATTAGATTATATTTATTTATGCATATTGTAATAAAAATGAACACAATTCCAACATTCACCTACAGCAGATGGAAAAAAGACTTCACTGCATTACGCATGTCACAGTCCATTACTTTATGAAACCACATATTACATGGTTCTGGCATTTAAACTTTATATAATAATATATATCGTACCTGTAACAATCCAGCAAATCAGAAGAAACATTTCCAATCCACGCAAGACTCTTAATGTGTGAAGCAGCTCAACAGGAAACAAAAGTTTTGAGCAGGTTTGATGGAGCATAGCTAAACAGGTGCTGCATAGTTCAAAGCTCAGGAAGTGAAAAAAAAATACTACAGCTGTCAAAGTAAAGATCACAATAAAGTTCCACCAAACGATAAATGACACATAATTTCCTATTAGAGTTCATCTAAAAATGACTAAGATTGATACATACATTTATTGATTAATGCTAATCCCCATGAAACATTAAAGTGGATTTTAGGTGTGAATCAAGGAAATAAGGGTCTAAAATACCTTTAGAGCGCTCTTGTTCTTGTTTTTTCTGGTCCTTAAAGCTGAAGAACATACTCACGTTCTTATTTTTGCTTTGTAGATAAAGATCAAGGACTTACAGGAAATCTCTGACAAGTCTTTTTCTGCACACGCCGCTTTATGAGAGGTCTATTTGTGATTAGATGATATATTTAGTCAGAATGATACAAAACTATCACCTCAGCATTATAGACTGGTTGAGGTCAAATTCACCATCCAATTACAAGTGTAGTTCTGATTTAACTTTTACATCCATTGATCGGTTATTGATCATTCTCTGCGCTGTCATCTAGTGTAACACCGCTGCCTCCTGCCACCTGCCATCGTAATGTTTTAGAAACATTTTTCAGTTAAGGCAGAAAGACAACTGGGTTAGGGTTGGGCACAAACATTGTTTTTTTATTTTTCAGGTTTATGGGAAAATAATACACTGTTCCAATTAACAATGTCAAACCAATGCAATGGAACTAAACTCTTACAACCCTTGACCATGTGTGCTGCCGTGGCTGCTGTACTGTTTTTTTCTGCCTTTCTGTTGATCAGTGCGGAGCTATAACTTAACTTTCAGGGAAAGTCTGCTTCAGAATTTATTCATTGCTATTCATATTCATAAAAATAAGAATAAGTAAACATGAGAAGTGACTGATGCTGTGTGAACTTCAGAGATGTGAAGCGCAAACCTTTAATGAAATGCCTCAAGAACCATACTTCACAGAATTATAAAAACGCTCAGGACACACAGTAACATTTACTCTGTAGATTAATGATGAAGATCCAGGACATCTTCATCATTAACTGCAGAAAATATCCTCTCACATCAACCACTTCATGCAGGCATCTTCATAAGTTAATATGTGATGAATGTACCAGTCTTATTTAAGGTTTCTAATGTAAGGATATGTAAAAAAATAAAAATACACACAATAAATAGAAAACTAGAGAACCCTACATTTGTTATGGTTATTCTTAATTTAAATAACACATAAAACAACTGACACCGGTTAATAATCAGCTCCTCTACTTAACTTATCAAATCAATATCCCAGAAGTTTACCTGACTTGATACAGTGTTCCTTCCTTCCTTCCCTCCTTTCTTCCTTCTTCCTTCCTTCCAGTGGATTCCTGCAAAACAAAAGTTACATACATGTAGCTTTAACAAAAAACTGAAATAAATGCATCTTATGGCCTCTAAATGAAGGACTAGCACTAAATTCAAATCTCAATATCTACATAGTAAGATAATGAAATTATGATGATTATAATAATATCATTAATCCTTCATTCAGCTATTTAAAAAAGAAAAGTATTGTTTTGTGCACACACACGTACATGTTGTAAATACATTTATTAGTAGGCACTTATGAAGTACATTACCAGTTAGATAACTTCCATTTCTATAAATGACTCATATACATTACACTGTACAGTCCAATCAAGTAAAATATTTTCAACACATTTTTATTGGGCATGCATTAAACAGCAGAATTTTCTATCTGAATAGTGACACTTATTGCATATTGTACATGTTATCAGAACGCAAAAACAGATTAAGAATACTTACAGGATGATAAATGATAAATCGCTTCAGTAGAACTAGAAAGAAAATCTTATATGACAGTAAAAAGGTTCCAATTTGATATATTTTGTTGTAAATGTTTTCCCATTCTTCACTGTTCAATGTCTCTTCAAGGGTCAGAGGTAAAATGTTTTGTGCTTTTCAAATAGCATTGTGTGTCACTGTGTTGTGTATCAGTTGTCAAGATATGAAGAGGTTTAAAAAAAATATTGGCTGCATGTATATGCATATCACATGTACCATATCATAATAAAACGCATTATATACATTTGAACAGAAACGGCAACACAACTGGCACATGAACAATAACCCATTTGTAATGTACACATCCACACACAGGTTAAATATAACATGTTCAATCCTATAATACAGTGCATTAAGTACCAAAGTTAGTTCAGTTCAGTTATTCCCCTTATCTGTAAAATGCCACTTTCCAGTTAAAGTGCTTTTAGTAATATTATTGAACATATTTACCACAATAATGAAGACATTCATCAAAAAGAGCACATTTAATATTTTAAGATTTAACAAGTAATGATGTTAGAACATGAGATACATTCCTTTAAAATATTTTATTCAAAAAAACATTTTCCAGTGTTTTTCTACCTGTTTGCAAGTATTAAATTAAAAATACAAATAGAAAACTGTAATTCAGTGGTTAACATCACGTCAGATTTACAGCACTGCAACAGTCATCTTATCAAGTCGATTTCTCTGAAACTGAGATGCTTCCTTAAAGACGTAACAGTGTGTCTCAGTTCAAAACCACTGTTTGTGTTTTCAGTGTTAAGTTCAGTCATGGTTCAAGAAATAGAGATAATGTTCTAGTAAAGTCCTTAGATAACTTTCTATCGGCGTCAGGTTGAGTCATTGCTGCTCACCCAGGGATCGAGCTTAGACAGAAAGAGAAACAGAAGCGACTTCTGCAGTATCCTCTAGTTTCAGTAAATCAAGTAATTTCCAAAAAGTAAAAGTGAGTAGATTTAGTTAACGTCTCAGTGAGTGACTTGATGGTGTGCTGTTCATGCTGGGTTTCTAACTTGGTTGATTGCAGACACACATGTCACAGTCATTTTTCTACAGTATATGGTCACGATAGCATCCTGGCAGTGTGTGGTTGGTGGGTTCAGTAAAGCAGCAGCCAGGTGTTTAAATTTCCACCACGTGGTCCACAATTTAAATAAATGTGTGGTGCAGCATGTTATGAACCTCCCCCACTACTGTAGGGACTTTAACAAGAGAGTGTGACTTCTTCTGTTGAGCAGCTTGTTTCTTATGTCAGTTTCACATCTACTTTCTGTTACCTCTTGGCCCCTGTTTGCGGGGGCAGAGCAGATACAGCTCAGATTTTCCTTCCCTGGTTCCCAAAGCTTCCACTCCAAATTGCAATTGTGACCTCAAACATTACTAATCCGCACACTCAGCGGGCTGCTATCTCGTATTCGCCTCCTTTCTCGCCCCTTCTCGTCTCCCCTGTAGCTCTCCTCCAGTCGCATCTTCTCCGGGTCGGTCCCCTCCTCCTTGCCTCCTTGATAATGTGATGCTTGTGATGATGGAAGGGCCTGCTTGAATGAGGGAGGGGTTTTGGTTTTGGCCACTTTGTCAAAGAAGGCAAAATCGGCCACATATTTTCCTGACGGGGACAGAGAGACAACGGGAGGAAACTCGTAGCCCCAGAGGATCTCATCTGGGAGGTAGGATGTCCGAACCTGGCAGGTAGCCGAGGTTGGTTCTACCGTGGCGCTCATTATCACCAGCAGCTCAAAGTCAGACAGCTCAGGGTCTGTCCAGCCACCGCCTGCAAGACAGATGAGAAGTGAGGTTAGATAAGTCCTTTTCAGGTCGGACTGGTCACAGTCTACTACCTGGGTTTGATGAAGTGAGGAGTAAGTAACCTGCATGTTACAGCTTAGCGACTGTTTTCATTGTAACGTTGTTGAACCTCCACTCTGCTGGAGACAGTAATAGACAGTCACTGGACTGTGACTGCCGACATTTCTGCCACAACAAGTTCAGTGAAGAACAGAAACTGAAACCAATCCCTGCTCCACTGCACTCTGTGGTTTCCTTAAGTTACAGTAAATAATAATAAGCTACAAAGCTTCAAGCAGAAACACTTTACAAGGAAGTATCTCCGGGCCGCTGCTGCCAGGATGTGTAACGGGCCTGGGTTTCATGCAGCACATTACATCTTAGAGCATATTTATCTGCAGCTTTATGTTTTTACAGAGATGGTTTGTGTTTGATGGTGATTTGTTGTAGAAGAGAATTCTAACATCCAGCCTTTGTTATTTTAAAAAGCATAAGACACAGATTAAAAAGACATAGGAAGAGGCACACAAAGCCTTTCCCCCAACCCAGACCCAGCACGTCCCTAATAAGGCCACAGCACCACATATTTAAATCTCTTATTGATGGTGCGATGGGATCCATCTCAGTCTTCCTACCTTGTCTGTAAATATGAATGTCAGACCACCGGTCCCCCGCTGAAAACCATGTAGTGTGCATGTGCAGTATACCTGTCTGTGACTTCCTGCTGTGGTCTTTAACCCTTAACCTAACCCCATTCATCTCTGTAAACTTCCTGTACGCAGATCTGAGCATCTTTCCGTACAGGCATCTTTTTGTCATACACCGCAGCAGAGCTTTGTGATCGCGCTGTAGAAATGAAAGTTTATGTTATAATGCAGAAACTAAAGATTCAATGAGATAAAGCAAAAAATAAAATGGGTCCAGTGTTTGACACAGATCCACACTGCTGTTAGTGGTTGTTAGTGTTGCGGGCCTTTTGTCAGCACCCTTCACTGTACAGCTTTGTGCTCCAGTGAGAGGTGTCTCTGGTCTCCCTCACACACATTCCAGCCGGAGAAACCCTCCACTCTGCTCCCGTGCCAAAGCAACCCAACTCTGGATCAAAAGACGCAGCACGTGACTGTAAATACCAGCACACCTACATGTACTGTACATACATACTGAATGCTTACAGTAGCTGTTCTCAGGAATATTTCAGTTCCCATATTTTTGCCTTTATTATCAATTTCATACTACGTAACATGCAAAAACATTTATCATGTAACTGGAGCTCCAGTCTGAGTTGAGCAGTTCTCTTTGTCTCTCTCTCTGTTTGTTCATCGGCCATGCAACACAACTTTAGCTCAGAGCTATGATCTACCTTTTGCTGCCCAGTTTTTGAGGGGGCTGTTGTCGTCAATGATGTGGTAGAAGGTCAGCGGTATGATGAGAAAGGGGCTGTCACTGGATGTGTCGACCTGGAAAGGCACATTGCGCTGATCCAGCCGCACTGTCTCGCCCTCCTTTGTCAGGGACGTCTGAAGCAACTTCCCCGTCACCTGGGAGCCAAGATGCAGTCAGTAATAAGGCCAAGAGGTTGCAGGAGGCATCCTGTGTCCAAAAGGCCCCAGGTTTAAAACCTGCAACGGCCAATATCTCTGTCAATAGCAAAGTGTCTTCGACTAAGGCGCTAACATATCAAGTCAATAGATTTGTGTTTTGCAGAACTACTGCAGCTAACATCGCAATAATGTGACTGATTTTTATTCACAGGACGTGACTCATAATACTCACACTTCACTCAAGCAGAAGAGGTAGTGTAGAATAAATGCAAACACGCGCACACATATTTCCACAGCTCACGTTAACTAACGTTTTATAGCAAAAGGAGTTATGGGTTCAATGAGTGTACATGGACGTGTCATTTCAAAGAGCGGGTGCACATCAGCGCTACACAGACAGGAGATGTCTATTTAGGCATTTTGTCTAAGACAGTTCTTTGAGGTTGTAAATTATATGTAAAGCATAAAACGCGACACGCCCAAGTATCACAATTTTTCTGTTGTGTAACATGTTGTTGTGAATTGCCTATATTGACTTGAATTTAATAATTCATGTGCAAACATTTCACTGAAACAGACTACCAGAGTGTTTGTGTGTTATAACTTGTGTTTTCTTTGCATATAGTTGTGTGTTACATATACAATGAAAAGTTTTCAAGGTTTTCCAACAGTAAGATAAAAAAAAAGTTGTATATATATTGCTTTATATGTATCATATTATCAGATTCTTGCCACTACACAGTCCCACAATAAACAATTAATACATCATGTCCATGAGCGAGGGATCAGCGTTTGTACCTGGCATCCTAGAAGTAGACTTTTACGCATGTTGGCAACTCGGATCATGAGGCAGGGTCGCCCCTCGTGATTTGACACAACAGCATGTTGACTGAACTTCACTGTCTCGCCTCTCTTCTTGGGACGAGCAACCTGCAAGAAGAGGAAACAGGCAGTAACCTCAAATTTTATAACACTACATTAAGAGTTGCAGAAGAGGCATACAGATTAAGAAAAGATGCTTAGACAAGCGACAGGATGTTACTGAAATAACAAAGACGGTCCTGAGTGGTAATAATAACCACACGGTGATGATGAGCTGTGCAGATAAACTGATACTGCAGATGTTTATTGCACCGATGAAAAAGGAATAGATAAGAAAGATTCAAAAGGCATCTGAGTGCATGCTACACATATTAATTACTTCCATCTCTTCAAACTAAACACTAAACAAAATGAATTTGACTACCTTTGCAAGAAACGTGCCCGTGATAAAGATCTCCATCACCATGGTGATGACCAGCTGAAAGATGAGCAGCACAATGGCAACAGGACACTCCTCTGTGATGCACCGGAAACCGTAGCCAATTGTGGTCTGAGACTCCAGAGAGAAGAGGAAGGCCCCCGTCAGGGTCTTTACCTCCATTACGCACGGAGTGTGGTTGGAAGGAGGGTCGAACTCTGGAGGAACAACAGAAGATCATGCATCTGGACATGTAAACTAATCTCTCAGTGTTCTGCCAGGTTTTTCTCATGCTCTTTCCACAAGGCCAGACTCTATTTTTATCCATCTTTCTTCATGCACAAAAACGCAATTGTGGACATTCTTGCCTTTATTTTGATAACAAGAGTTCGTGTCGACTACATAATTGCCTGAGGGGAACCAGGGGGTGAAACACACTCTTTCTTTTTTAACTGTTAATCCTACTGTCTCTGCAGTTTAAATCCCTCTTGTCCTCCACTGATGCTTTCCTGCTTACCCAGTAGGTCTCCATGCACCATTGCCACCAGGTACCAAAGCACCCCAAACACGAACCAGGTCCCCGCAAAGGTGGCAGAGAACAGGAAGAACTTGTAGCGCCACTGCATGTCCAGAAATGTTGTCCAGAGGTCACGGAGGTACAGGGCTCCTCGTCCGCTTACATGTTCAATGCGTACATTGCTTCGTCCATCTTTGGAGAGGACACGGCGCCTCCTTCTCAGAGCACTGGGCCCTCCGGCTCCTGTGACTCCTCCTGCACCTCCGGTCCCCCCTGTGGAGCCCAGCAGGGGCTTGGTGATGTCTGTCTGTGTCTGAGAGTGGCACACTTTCTGAGGGGAGGAGCCTTCAGAGGAGGGTGGGGTGGCTGAGGTCATGGCAGGTGCTGCAGATGGTTGGAAACAGAAGGAGGAGAGAACAGGTAATAAGGACAGGAGGAAGAAGGTCAGGTGGACAGAAAGGATGTGCACGTAAGAAGAAGTGGGAGAACCACACTGACCAGGCAGAACACAGCGATAAAGAAGAAAATGGGGATTAGAAGCACTTTTCTTTTAACTAGCCAGTGGCATAGCTGTCCACAGTGGTCCCACTTTCCCCTTTCACTGGAGGCAGCTGGCCTCTTTCAGCTTGAAGGCACAGCTGCTCTTTCACTTTAAAAGTGTGATAGTGTGGCTCATTCACGTGTCACAGAAGACGGCCAATGGATTGAAATGAGTAAACAATAAGGACCGTTACTCCACATGAAGTAGAGTAAGTGGTGAAGCCTTTAAGCTTTGAGTGAGGGATTTCGTCATGGTGGCCGACCTCTTCTGTGGTGGCTTTCCTGCCCTGTTGAATAGAGATCTCAACTCTGCAGCATGCGCAGCAGATGTGACACACAGATGTGCATTCTGACACTAGCTTAAGGGATAGTATATTTTGAGGGTGTAAGTGGGATAATTTCTTATGTTTTACTTCAAAATAATTTGATGAGTGTTGGTCTTTTACAGTTTTTCCCTCATCTGAGCTGCAGTTTGTCTTATTTCACTTCATTCTTTCTTCTTCTGCTTCTGTCCTTCTTCCACTCTTGTCTTCTCACTCACTATTTGGTAAATGGCCCTTTTGTTTAGACTGCCTCTGCTTTTCCGGAGCAAATATTGCAAAACCAAAAACAGAACAACACAAACAAAAGCCTAAGCACCAAGGCGATCTGATACGCTCTGTCCTTTCCTGTCCTTTCTGACCCTTCTCTCCCTCCTCTCCGTGCTGCAGCTCACACCAAGTGAATGAATAGAGATCTGTGTTGATGTCCGTGCTCTGAATAATAAGATGTGAAGGGAGGCGGGGTCAGGACGAGACCCATGTGATGAACTGTATCCATGTCCAGCTGAACCCTGAACTCGCTGGAGCGCCTGCCTACACATACAGTAAACACACACTTGGATGTTAAACTTATAGACGTGACCGATTATAGCACACGACAATAAAATGTTTTGTCCCGGGAGCATGTGCTTTGCAAAGCCAGGATCATGCACATAATGCAGTAGCTAGCGATTGTGTCTTTATTTATTTATGTATTTATATATTATTCAAATGAAAAGGTCAGTAATATTGTTTCATCTTCATTTAGTTTGTTTTTTTAAAG
The DNA here is from genome assembly GCA_032359275.1 of Microctenopoma steveboyesi. Lineage (NCBI taxonomy): Eukaryota > Metazoa > Chordata > Actinopteri > Anabantiformes > Anabantidae > Microctenopoma > Microctenopoma steveboyesi. The sequence continues at coordinate 7,538,327 of JAUMHF010000010.1, read as the reverse complement.
ACATAAATCATGGTTCATGTTGAAGTAGAGTAATTGTAACTTTAACCATAAACAATGGTGATAAACATGTTACCTATATAATTTTTATCATATATAACCTACATGTACAGCTAACACAGAGAGTTGTGGTGCTCAGCTGAGGGTGTACAGTGGGTTAATCTAAGGTTTTTAAAATTAGAACATAAAAAAAGCTTTATAATGCAGTTGTAGATAAAACAATTTCTTAACCTACTTGTATTGTGGAGGCTGTATAAACAGATAATGACTGATTTTATAGTAAGACATTAAATTCAAAGAAATATTTAGATCTGATAACTGCTAAATGGGTGAAATGTTATATTAATATTAGAAGAGCTGAAATAATAATTGTGAAGTGTCTCGGTCCTTGTGACAGATATGCTGATGGATTCTGACGTAAAATGACTTCTTCCACTCGTTGGACGACCACACTCAAGGTTAGGATCGCTTCCTCTTTCCATCCATCTCCTTCCCTCTGTCCTGTGTTCACAGGAATCCTTTGTCTTTCAGGAGATGAAAGGGACAAAAGCCCCCATTGAAAAATTCGACGTGAGTGAGTGAGCGAGCGAGTGAAAGAGAGAGAGCAAGGGCTGAGCACCAAAAGTTTGTGCAGTGTATGTTTGCAACTGTGTTTGATTGCGTGCGATTGTGCTGTGCTTGACATCGCGAGGGGGCAGAGGCGGAAGAGGACTGAGAGAGAGCTGAGCACCAGGTGACAAAAGGAGTAAAAGAGGGAGAGAAACGGACGGAGGGAGGAGAAAGAGAGAGAGAGCGAGAGAGGAGGGGGTATGTGGAGTGAAGCTGGAGGAAAAGATCAGTGACAAAAGACAGTCATTAGTATTCCAGAGGAGAGAGTAATCCCCTCCACTCGGTGCTCCTGTCCAGTGTCCACATCCATAAAGAACCTATAGCAGGAAGCACACTGCACTGAAAGGACTCAATGCCACACATCTTAAATTACTGCGAACGGTGTCCCCACCACAGCAGCCTCTGGATAAACATTACTACGGGCCATGCCAAGAAGGCATCTGCTCAGCGAACACACCACAGTGAAACCACAAACTACGCACCCCACGCCACCGCTGAGCTACTGCTGTGTAGGAATCTCTGAGACGACTTTTTAAAACGCCTACTTCACAACTGCAACACTCGCTCTTCATCGCTGTTTCTCTGTGGGGGATTTGAAAGAGTTTCGTAAACTCTACTTTTAGTTCTTGAACTGGTTTTTAACATTCACAACATGGAGTGAAAGTCAGCGGTATCCATGGTGATCAGCCGTGTGTTTCAATGTCCCTGTGTCCGGCAGACTGCCCGACCTGCATCTAAATGTAACATTTCACTAAAAAACTCACCACCACTTCCTCAAAAATTACAACATTGACCTAAACGAAACAATGGAGAACAGCTGTTGGCCACTAGGCGATAACTTCTATTTGACTTTTACTGTCTTCTTTCAAGTCAGCAGCAGCCAATGACCCGTCTCTCTGTCATAAATCTGGCTCGACTACTTTTGTGGTAGTGATCAGTGCTGCGCAGTGAGAACATGTGCTTTGACTAAATGTTACTGAGCTGAGAGTTTCTATGGACTCGGAGTGAAAACACCATTGTGCCTGTTTCATAAGTGCTTAAAATTTCCTGTCCTACAACTTCTCACAAACTAAAACTGCAGCAGGACGTTTCTAGGTCTTAGAGGAACCTATGCACCCTTATTTTTTTTAGGTTTTTAATTCTGAAACTAGAAACAACAACAAAGAAAAAACTAAATCACTTACTAACTTGGCAGAATGGCTCCTGCAAATCATAGCTGTTTAAGATGCTGGGAAAATCATGAGCAAAGATTCAAATCAGATCCACTGTTTTAAAATGTTTGTTTTATGAGATTAAACAATTAGGTTTATTACAGGATAAACCTAATTATATAAGGTGTCCGAACCATTTTTAAAGACTGGATTGATAGGAGACTGGATGATGAAGATTCCTGTGGGCTTCTCAGAAAAGATATTTGACAGCAAAGCAAAGAATTTTTATAAAAGCAGTTTTAAAACAAATGTATTATAAATGCATTTTTAATATCAGTGAAGTCACCCAGGGATAATCAAACAAACCAAAAATCCAAATATATTATGACCAAGCCTTGTCGAGGACCCGGGATTTCCTGGTGCACGTATTTCTATATTATTGAGCTGTCAGGGAGGCCGAGTGGTGCTCAACACGTCTGCTTTACAGTGATTCAAAGTTAATACTCCAATGCAGCTGTCTCTGCAGTGATGTCATAGACGCTTCCCAACCACTTAGGGAACAATATCAAGCAAATATAATCTGAGAAATATTTAAATTACATTTCTACTAAAATATTTTAGTAGAATTGGGTGCAGGGCACCTGCACGGTCCACTGCTTCGCCAGGTGCAATATAGGTGTTAGTTTCTATATCCTGCACCAGTTTGCTACACTCTGCATGTAACACATAAACATGACAACAAAACATAATCCAGTATTACTCCATTGCAGGACTCTGTAGATCTATGGAGATGTTTCCATAGATCTATTTCTACTAGAACCTAGGTTGCTTTTTTTATATACAGATAGATTTCCAGTAGTTAGTTCTGCACTGTGGCAGTCAGGAACTGTGGTGCAGGTTTGACATTGCAACATAACACGTTTGAATTTCCATCGCTGTGAATGTGGTTGCAGCAAGAATATATTTGTTTGATGTGATTGTTTCTGGCTAATACCCAGTGTCAAGAGAAAAAAGAGCTAAATATCCGAACCAAAAACAGGTGGGCCAATAGAAGACTGTCACACATGAAATAATTGAAAATAAGAGATTTGATACAGTCCAACAACAGTGTACGGATCTTCAGCTTAGGGCATTTAATGATGTTAAAACTATTTCAAGGTGACAACAAGACAATTGCATAATGGGTAACTAGGTAGAGAAATGAATCGATGTTTGGCCTGCAGTTGCTTTTTTGATAGAATGACGGTGAGACATTCATTTTAAAGTAAGTGTCTCTTACCTTTCTGTTGACAGACGTTCGCTTGAACCGGCTCAGAATGAAATGAATGTATTTCGCTGTCCACAAAACATGTGTAAAGACAGCCTGCCGAGCTCTTGTTGACAGCTAACACGTTTGACAGCACATTTTTAGATACGCCGTTCTTCTACATAGTTGCCACTGATTTTTGATAAACAAAAAAAAAGTACGAAACCTCTGAGAAGTGAGGCCTGAGTGAAGCCGTCCGTCGGTGTCCCAGCACACTGGTACTGGTGGTACCGGTTCCAGCTCCCTGTTACTGAGTCATTATGTAATCAGATGGACGGGGTTTGCACTTCGTCTTGCATGAGAAGCAGAGAGACGGCCCTGTGTGTCCGGGCGGAGAGAAGTTAAAGGAACTTGTGCTGTCCACTCCTTCAGGACCCCCTGCAAGCCTCTCTATATGCACCCAAAAGTATTCACTCAGCTGCTGCTTCACAGTATTTTTGATTCATTAATTCCACTCTCCTCCCAGCTTCTCCTCCCACCCTCCCTCCCTGTGTCTCTCCCTGACTGTACACTATAAATGGGCCTCTTTGTTGTGAGGCCTCCTCTGCTGTTTCAGCCTTTGTCAACTTTCTCATGTAAGTGTTTGATGGCTGTAAGATACAAGCCTGGAAGTTGTCGCTCTGAAACTAAGGTATTTACAAATCAAAGATAGAAAAAAAAGGAACCCACAGGGCTCTTTTCTTGTGCACTTGGCTCCCTGAAGTTTTGTGTTGGCCAGCGTGCAGTGAATGGACATCGGCGCATCTCTGTGAGGCTGTGCCATGTCCGCCTGCACGGAGGGGGACGTGGTGCAAAGGCGAGTACACATGGCCCTGCTGTGGACGACCAGGATTCATTAATTCACTACGCTGCTGCTATTACTCATACACTGAAACGCTGGCTTTGTGCTTTGTGGATTGCGGCGTAGGTTCCACCTTTCATGTAGGTTCCACCTTTCATGTAAAGGAAAACGTTCTGTGGCACTGCACTACTAATTGGGAGGTACTTGTATGAACTGCAATAATGTGCGTCAAAACGAAACCTCCACCTGAATATGTTAAACGCTGCACACTCTGCAGGCGATGGTGTTGCAGTAATACTACCACTAAATACATGTTTTTGCATAGTCAATACATTTCAACCATTGGAAATCATCATAAGTATCTTATAAGATTAATACTTGCGATAGCAGAGGTGTAATAACGCAGTAAAAACAACTGACTCATGTACGTGCCCACAGATATTTTAACAGGATAATTCCACCTTGACAGGATATTTCCACTCCGGTCGAGGCAGGCGGCCGCCACCACCCTGAGCCTGTTCTGCTGCACGTTCACTTCGCATCTCCACTGTTTTTGTTTTTAGTGGTGTGTTTCCTGTATAATTCTATATGCAGTAAACATCCACTTCTAGAATATAGTTCATCCTTGTCTCTAGAGAAACTGTATTATAAGAGTTGTTTTTTAAAGGGCAGCGTGTCAGTCCACAATTCAGGGCTTTGCCTTTTCACTTTGTTGTGATAGGAATTAAATTTACCATGTGTTGAAATGAGAGCCCCCCCAAGCGGGGCACAGACACATGAATCTGCACCCCAGACACGTCACACAATGAACCCGGTGCTGCACAACATTCAGTGCGACTGGTTTCACACACACATCAATCTGCGGGGCCCCTCCAACCTGCCAGCATGTGTCGCTCCTCCTCATCCTCCTCTCCCTTGCTGCAGAGTGAGGAGGCCCCGCATCAACAGCAGGCTACATTATATGTGTGTGTGTTTACCTTCTGAGCGAGGATCCGTTAGGTCATGCCTGGCTTCCAGAAGTCACATAGAGGCCGATGAAGTGATCATAATGATAGTTATGTTCATAACTTAATTGTATATTCTGTTTCATTACACTGACGACCAACTCTGTCAAAGCAGTTTTACATCCAGCAGCAGTCAATTCTTGTAGACAGTTTTCTGAACTGAACCCTTCAGCTTGTGCCCTGGAATCGAACAAAAAACCCTGGAGGCTTCTCTGTCATATTAACAATGCTCTAATCTCTGACTAATCCACAAAACTAAGCAAACATTAGTGAGGCGCAGACAGTGCAACCCAGACCTGGTCCCTCACCAACCCAGCATGATACTACATGTTTATATGACAGATCCCAAGATGTGAAGGGAAAAAAGACAGAAGGAGCTGAGAGGGGAGACAAGAAAAAACAGGAGTCAACAGAAGCAGACTGAAAAAGAAAAGGCTGAAATGGAGAAAAGTGCAGCCGATGGTTTGACATTGATTCAACAGAAGGCTCCCTCCTTTTCACGTCCTTCTCCTTCCTTCTTCCCACCCCTCTCTTTGTGGATCCATTCCTTAGACCCTGTCATTAACATGCTCGAAATGGAGGACCCAAACGCAGACCAGAGACAAGAGAGGGTTCAAACAAAGGAAGTTTAT
>JAUMHF010000010.1:7509454-7529331 GCA_032359275.1 Microctenopoma steveboyesi | reverse complement strand
GAGAGAGAGGGGAGTGGTTAAGGTGAGGGAGGAACAAAGGACACATGAGGGCTGGAGGAGACATGACACTGACAGACCCAGGATGAGGTCTGTGTTTCTGTCATACCGTTTCCTGCACATGATGCCAGCCTCTATTGTTTTATTCCATCAGTGTGACTGAGGTTACTCATTTACACCTATTAACACTAATTAAATTATAACCAGACCAGAATCTCCTGATCACAATCAGTCATTAGTCAAAAAGACTTACACAGACTCACACACTTTATTTGCAGATCTCTTTATGATGATTGTGTGGTGTAAGAAACTCCTATGTAGTAAAGAATGAGCTTGTGTATGTTCACCCACATACACTCACATTGACACTGACAAACCACATGCTACTTACCAACAGAAAAACAGGAAAGCAAGAACCAGAGAAGAGAAAGAGAAACAGGCAGACTTACTTTTGCAAACTGAGTAACATTAATACGATGAGTTTGGAATAAAAACACATGCATTTGTGCACAGATGCTGGGTTGTGGTCACTTATCTCATTCCTGTAGAGAACATCTGAGGAGAAAGAAAGCTGGTCGTGATATACATCATTTATACCAACAAGTGGTGGCTTCACAGACAATGAAAATGAAAGTGTAAAACATGACTTTAAGAATGCATGAAGTGTGAGTTTCAATGTTAATGTTTTGTCATCCTGCAAAAGAAAAATCTTAATGACGAAATGATTCAAGTAGAAAATATTCACTGATGTACTTATATTTTAATATTATTATTAGAATTAATTCAGAATAAAATGACTACACTGACTAGTTAAGAAACATAGCAACTCATAACGTGATTCAGAAATGTAACTGAGGTAGTGTCCTCTGGGACACTCACAGTTTGGACCGTTTCTCCCTCCTCTCATATGACTGATCACCAAACAAGTCGTGCTCTGTGTACTTCTGTTTCTACATTGCACCTGCTGTTATTCTCGTTTTTACTGACTTGGTGGTGTTATACTGTAATGACTGCGTGTTTTGAGTAGTGTAGGTCTCAAGCTGAAGACATTGTAGACACAGAATATTCAGCTCTCACTCCATCTGGTGGTGATGTGTCACACACACACACACACACACACACATTAAGAGGTATGAGGAGCCGAAATAACTTGTCTGTCTTCAGATTTGTTAAAATACGCAGTGTTGTTCTGTTTTTTGTTCTTTATCATGTTTTCATTTGTATTTTATTTTTTTAAGTTGTAGACTATGTTTTATATTGTAATTTATGATTTTTCTGTGTCTTTTGCTTGTTTTATGTTTAACATCAACCTGCCCAAGGGAGTACAGAGGATTATTGGCCTTTTTGCTGTCAATGTGTGTTGTTCCTGTTAAATAAACTAATGTTGTAAATTTAAGTTAATCAAGATTGTGTGGGTAAAATATTTTTTATTACATTTGTGCATAGAAATACATTTTCATTTATAGTTAATGTATGAAAATCTGTGGATAAAATACCATGTAGAGATACTGTGTGAAAAAAGTGCTGCTTTTTGTTGCGTCCCTGGCATCTCATTAAAACCTGTTTGTTGGAAAATAAAAGACAATCTTAGAATTGGAGTCTTTATTTATTCATTGAAACCCTGTCTCGTGATTTTGCTAACAGACTCTTAATGGTCCATCACCTCCACAACAGTGTTTTTACCCACTATAGTGGCCTCTAGTGGTGGTGGCTGATCTTTAACAGCTTAGTTCAGGTCTGTGATGTGCGTTATGTTAAAGTAGTGAATCACTAATAACACCTTTGTAACAACTACGTATCTTGTATCTGAGCCAATCACAGGGTAAAGATGGAAATGTGTGGGCTGCTAAAGCCATGAAGCAGCTAGAGGCGTGTGCAGGCTGCAGACCTGGGGCTCAGGCAAGTCAGAAAAGGAAAACGCACACAAGCGTGGCAAGTAACAAGCGTGTGGCCCGTGAAGTTCATATCTCTTTTGTCTGGATCATGTGTTTTTGATTCATCAGAAGCTGCTCCATTAATTTTCAGTATAAAGACTAGATACAATTCCACATGAAGCTCAACCCATGTGATTTATTGTGAGACTGCTTGTTAAAGATAAAGTGGGTTAAAAAGTTAAGTATCTTGAAACCCGTGGCACATAATCCTCAGCCATTTGTGCCACATTAAGCAAATGCTGTGGCTGTTCAGGGTGCCTTGACAAGTCTGTTAGATTCTCGTGGCTGATGCAGTCAAACATCATCTCAACCGTGTTATCAGCTGGTTTATATTTATTATAGACAAATGAAGTGCATGCCATCAAAGATCTCGTGAGAAGCTTTAATCTTAATCTTATTACAGTCCATGATGGGGTTTTTTTCCATGCATAAGCATTTATACATTTATACCAACCTCATTTTACCTTTTTTTACTGTATCCGTTCATACTGATTTATAGATTCCAGCGTTATTAACGCGTTCTGACCACTCGTCTGTTTGGTTCTGTGCTAATGGATGAGCTCTTATCCAAAGCATCTGACAAAGCTGATCATGTTAATCTTGGAAAATTTTGAGAAACTATTGGTTTTACTCTATGACTTTATCACACAGTTATATAGCTTCCTTTATGGTGGATGTTGTAAAGGAAAAAGTAACAAAGAACAAAGGAGTTCCCCATAGATCTGCCACGGGCCACTGACATTTTTGTATTCTGACTGTCGTAACTTTGTCACCTTCAATGGACATTGTACTTAGTGAGAGCCGTGGCATGAAGAGTAAAAATAAACCTATATTAAAAGGCAAAGCACTTCATAATAAAAAAACAAAGATGGAGTTAAAACAATTTAATGTTCTGGTGGTTGGGGTTTTATGACACATACTCAGTACACTAGTAAAAGAGGCTCCTGTGCACCCATGCGTCCCAGCAGGCTACCTGTCCAGGTGTCCCTGAACAAGACAGCGATACTCTGTAGTCAAGCTGACACAGGTCTAGCAGCTGTCCTAACAACAATTTCACCAGGTGGATCAATAAGTATTATTATTAATATATTAGACTCAGGGGACGTACATATAACTGCATCACAGTTTCTACGTCACTAATTTGTTGCTACTCAGTACTGGCTTCAGCTCCTCATAACACTGCTTTATCTGATCATTGATGGAAGCAACACAGCTGCTCCACAGCTTTGGCACAGAAACGTACAGACAAACATGTCGTGTCTCTCATGTGTTACATCACTCAGACTGCCCAAATGACCCTAGTGTCACCAAACGGTTCGGTGTGGTCTCTCTTTCGCCTGCATATTGTAAAACTCTCCTTGAATCGTCTTTCGTCCTGCTGGTGCCACTTTCTGTGTTGCTATAGTTGTACCTAGTCTGAGATCCAGTTTTACTATATGAAATCTTTCCCCAAGTGAACAGTGTCAGTGTTTAGCACTGCAAAGGTTTTTGGAAATCTGACCACATGACACTTCTTTGTCACATGTATCCACTCCGTCAATGCAGATGTCTGTTACGTCCCTCACACATAGATGCACGTACTTCATCACTGATGGTACAAAACGTAGAAGTGATTTTTTAATTGGACAAAATACAAAATACTACTTTGGAGAACTGACAGGAAGTCTACGCAGCATCAGAATTCATTATTTCAGGTTCACTTAGTGTTTTCAGAAACCAGTTTAAGACATACACCCCCCTACCTGGCACAAAAACAGATGCTGTCTGAATTACATCTGATATCAGTGAGTAAATGAAGATGAACAAATAAACACGTATGCATCCAAAGAGGAAACTTACATTTTCTGTGTGTGTGTACGTGTGTGTGTGCGTGTGTGTGTGTGTGTGTGTGTGTGTGTGCGTGCGTGCGTGTGTGTGTGTGTGTGTGTGTGTGTGTCTTTTTCATCTGTACCACGACTGACTGATGGTTTAAATCACGTTTAACTACGGAGTTCAGCTTCACATTTCAACATCCATCCATATTCAATCTTTTTTTTAACCCCTTCTCCTCTTCAGAGTCATGGGAGTGCTGGAGCTAATCCCAGTTGTCCTCAGGGCTGACACTGCGTGGGCGCCGATACACATTTGGATGTGTCCCTCTTTTGCATGACCCCAAAAAATCTTTGTACTCTTTGGCTGGGTACTGACTGTGCAAATGGAATAAACCTTGTTCACACAATTTGTCCCATATTTAGTATGAGGAAAGTTGGTTTGTACTAGTGTCCGGACCTGTTTGCTCGTAGAGGACACAGAGCACAGAAACAAGTCTTTGTAGAAAAGTTTTAAGGCCAAGATGTTTCTTTTCTAGAAACATTTTTTGCACACCCTCGGATGTACATCATATATATATATATATATATATATATATACAATATGTAACGTGCTACAGAATAACCTAACTTAGAGGTTCAGAAATGCATCATTTTGAGAATGGTTCTAAAGTGAAGAATCGATGGAAGGACTTGATGTCTTTATCCTAAAGTCTGTCTCGTGAGATGCAGTTAAAAAGCTTTGTCACTGGCAACGTACAGCTGAGCGATGTAGAAAGTGTGACACATGTCTTCACAGTGTCTGCCGATGTCATGTCCCACACCAGACCTGGATCTTTGCATCCTGCATCTTTGCACTTCTGCGTCAGTCATCAGACCATAGTATAGAGTAAAGCAGAGTAAAGTATAGAGAGTAAAGCATAAAGATGATCAGATAAATAATGAATGTATTGAATGAATAACAGGAAAAAAAGCGTGCAACTCTCTGTGATCAGTGTCCTTCAGGACAACATTCCCAAAACGTCTATTGACATTTTATTTGTCTATACAGACTGAAGAACAGGTGCATAGGTTACCATGGGCTGCCGCGCTGCATTCACATGGTGCCCCACCATTGGCTAAACACGGGGGCGTTAGCTTGAACCTAGGGGAGGGACAAAGAGGTCAGTGACTTCTTCATGTTATCAGACGCAATTTATCAAACAACTGTCCTCAAAATGAACCATCAAAACCGAACAGGCCAGAACCCAAACAGAAAGTCTTAAAACACAGGGTGACGTTCCTACTCTTATGCGTCAGTGCCAAACAACTCAAGGTCCGTTGATGTCAGGACGGATGCTTTGATGCAGGCTCTCTGTGTTTTGGTTGGTGTTGCACTTAAACAAGCTATAGGTGGTGTTTGCCTGCACTTACCGTTTATTCTACATGTGTACCTGGGAGAGCAGAGGTCAATTATGTCTCATCTTATCTGGCACAATTACTATAGGTTAGTGTATATGTGTTGTGTGGTCATAAAACTTAAAAAGGTGGTTTTTACATAACCTTTGTCAGTCATTGGTACAATATCAACAAAAGGTTTTCTAATGTTGTGTAAGCCTCTGGCTCCGTAATATGTCTTGGCTGGGTCTTGTAATTGACAAACAGGAACACGTTGCCATTTTTTGGGTCTAAAAGAAACCAATAGTTTTGTTAGAGGCTGGTAAAATCACTGCTAACTAAGAAGTGAATACAACTCCAGCATACAGACAACAGAAAATGAGCCTTTCTTCAAATGAGTTCATTATAGGGCGACCAAACCAACCATCATCCATGAGGAGCACCGCAGTCCTAAGTCTACCGTTCAAATGACTCTGTTTTATGTTCAGCATCATTACGTACACTTCTTTTTCTACAATAAATTTATTAATTTATTATAAATAAATAAATTTCAGCAGTAGTAATAGTTGATATTTGTCCTTTTAAACTTAAGGCAAATCTTAGTATATAAAGGTGATTCTTACTGAATCTTCCAGACACTTGATTTAATGCGTCATCTCTCTAAAGCATGAGCATGAGAGCAGCAGTTACATTAACATAAAGTATATAAAATAAAAGTGCTTCATGTTTAGAATGGGTCGTGCTATAATTTGCATGAATAGTGTTTCTGTTAGTAGTGGTTGTAGCAGTGGTCTAGTATTAATACAGTAGCTGCTTTCAGTAGAACAAGCAGACTTTAGTATCATGCAGGAAGCAACATACCTAAAAACATGTGGTGTCATCATGTTTGGTTCAATACGTACTAAACATTAACATTTACATCCTGCAGGCAGGAACATCAGACAACAATCAGGCAAGTGGTGTCGCAACCTGTGCCATGCTCAAAATGCACATCACATCTTGTTTTGCATCTCCTGTGGGTTAATGACTTATTGCTGTTGTGTTTTCAGTGGCAGTGATATAAGAACATCCAGTCCGGGATTTACAGGAACACTGCTGCTGCTGGGATCTGTCGATCACAACATACTCATACATCCATTTAACATCTTTAAGCGGAATTAAATCATTTAAATTGTTATTTTTAAAGGTGTGTCCGAGCAGCCAATCAGGCTGCGGCGTCCACATGCGTCATGGTAAACAGTGAGAGGAGGGGTAGGAGGTGGGATCCTCTGACCCTATAATAAACCCAGACACTAACCCTTTCTCCATACACAAGTCAGAAGAACCGATTTAAGTAAAGGATTGTAAAAAGAAGAAGGACATTTTTAATTTTATATTTATCTTTCTTTTATATTTCCTAACAGCTCCGGATCAACGTTTTGCAGCTTTGGGAGAGTGAGCAGTCATTTTTTTTTCTTCTTTTATTACTTCCACACACATATTTAACCACCAGCAATGTTTCCAGACACAAACAAAAGGTGAGTGCATCTTTATTGTGGTATAGTTCAGCTTTTCTCTGGGCAGAAAATATACCGGGACTGTTTGGCAGTGGATCAAAAAGACGCTCACGCGCAGTATAGAGTATATAATATCTATAGGAGTTTCATTATAAAAGCGCTCAACGGGAGGTTGTCATGTAACTGTACAACTGGAAGAGCCAGGCTGATTAAAGTGGAGCGGTGACATTTCAGCGAAGCAGACATGTGCTGGTCAGCAGTTAAGTGCATGAGAGTCGATACGTTGGTGTGTGTGTGTGTGTGTGTGTGTGTGTTATTATTAGTAGCTCTCAGATCAGGCTTGCTGCTAAGACAAAAATGTTGTTATGATAATAATAATAAGCACATAATTTTTCAAGTCAGACATTGCACTGCTGGTATTCGTGTTTGGATTTGGATGAAAAAGATTTGACTCGAGCAGAAGTGAGATGGTCACCTCACGCTGGTCGACACTGTCAGCCTCGTGCTTGATTTATCACACTGTGATCACTCTGACTCGAGGCCTTCTCTGTGTGTCACGCAGCTACAGCTATGAGGAGTGTAAGGCCACTGCTGATTGGCTGCTGGCCCAGACAGACGTGCGACCCACGGTGGGCATCGTGTGCGGCTCCGGGCTCGGAGGCCTGGCTGACATGATAAAAGACCAGGTGATCTTCAACTACAAGGACATTCCTAACTTTCCCCAGAGCACTGGTGCGTTCAGGTCCGGCAGGTATCTCACCTGGTGGCTGGTGCTGAGAGTCACTGACTGGCTGTGTTGTTTCCTGCAGTTCACGGTCACGCAGGGCGACTGGTGTTTGGCACCCTGAAGGGGAGGCCGTGTGTGTGCATGCAGGGCCGCTTCCACCTGTATGAGGGCTACCTGATCCAAAAGGTGAGCGCGCCTCCACAGGTCTCCGCATCTGAGGTGACTGATTTGATCTGACAGTACTCTGTGAACATACTGTGGCCGTGTTTCCAGATCACGCTGCCGATGCGCATCTTTAAGCTGCTCGGCGTGGAGACGGTGATCCTGACCAACGCGGCCGGAGGCATCAACCAGGACTTCAAGGTGGGAGATGTCATGATCATTAAAGACCATCTCAACATGCCTGGGTTTGCCGGCAATAATCCGCTGACTGGACCCAACGATGAGAGGTGAGGCGCAGTGTTCACACGGGGGGTTTGGGGGAGAGGGGGGAGAGAAGCTCCAGACCCATCACGCGCCTCTGTCCCGTTGTTGCTCTGCCAGGTTCGGCGTGCGTTTCCCCTGCATGTCCGATGCGTACGACCGAGAGCTGCAGCAGCTGGCCATGGATATAGGACAGGAGCTGGGCTATGGAGACTTCCTGAAGGAGGGAGTTTACTGCATGCTGGGGGGACCGTCGTTCGAGACCGTGGCAGAGAGTCGTATGCTGCACAAACTGGGCGCAGACGCTGTCGGTGAGTCCCATCCGCCAGTTATATCCCACCTTTATAAAGCTTCATACAAACTCAGACACATGTTTCTGATATATTTTTTCACCCTGATGTTGTATTTATGTTGCCTCCTCTCCGCGTCAGGCATGAGCACAGCCTATGAGGTGATTGTGGCGCGTCACTGTGGCATGCGCGTCTTCGCCATGTCGCTCATCACCAACCAGGTGGTAATGGACTATGACAGCGGGGACAAGGCCAATCACGAGGAGGTCCTCTACACGGCCAAGCTGAGAGCGGAGCAGCTGGAGCGGCTGGTTTCCACCATGGTGACCAGGATTGGGCACAACAACAACGACGCGTAAGAGACGCCGCGCCCCGTTCATGGGTCTCATGATTAGTTAGAAACTGGTTTGTAGCTTTAAAGTGGTTTAGTTCACATATCAGGCAACTATGCCAAAGGAAATCCCACTTAGTTTAGTTCATATGAGCAGTCAGCCTGCGTTTAGTCCTATATGACATTCCCTCACCGAGAGGCTGCAGGTGATTTTATTTTATATCGTTTCAAACAAGACATATCTGTTCTAACTTAAAATATGTGATCATCTTGTACAAATGTCTGTAATTTAAATTAATGAGCCAGAATCTGCTGTAAAGATCATATTATTTTTGTTGAAATATGTACAGTAGTGAACTTGTACCGTTTGTGTTTTTTAATATGACTGTTGTTACTAAAGTTTATATTTATTACTGCATTGTGTTTGTGGTGTCCTCTTGTATATACTTCTTGACATTTTGGTTACTTTACTTATCACAGACATCAAACAAACCACCCATCTCAACCTTGAATTTTAGATTTAAATTAATCATTAATCAGAAACTCAATGTAACCCCTCCATGTTTATTTTCAAAGTGTATACTGAAGGTTTACAGAGAAATCGATACAGTTAACCAATACATTGCATGATGGATGGGTCCAAAAGGACCCAGAATGTTCGCATTGTAAACATTAGGTAATGTTACATAAGCATTACACTACAAAAAAAACAAGAAACAAATGCTGGCATAGTCAGAGTATCATAAAAGTAAATTGGCAGTCCTGTTGTGGATGTAATTTGAAGTATGTTTGCAAAATAATTGGCAGATTTTTGCTTCATAGGAAAAATACAACGCTGTAGAACTTCCATAATTCAAAAAGCCCTCAAGTGTTTTGTTTTCTTTTTTCTCCAAATGTTTTTGAGCACAACTTTTCAAATACAACACAGTTTAACACAAAATAGGCAAACGACATATTGTTCACAAAACATGCATAAAAATGACCCATCCCTCTTCCATGATCATTCACCTTCACCTGAACTCAAATTCTTCTTTCATTTGAAAAGCAAAGATTTAACAGCACTCCCTTTAAACCACGATGACATCCAGTTCCATCCAGAATCTAAAAGTTTTTCTCCTCTAATAATAAGCAGCCACGTCGTAAAGCTAAACAGGAATAAAAGACGGAAATCCACACATCCACACCACCGCCGTCTCTGCACTGCACGGCTCATTAAAGCTTTTTAAGTGGACCCCTGGCGCAGAGGTGAAAGCAAAGTTTGGCACAAGACGTAAAAAGACGATTCCAGGTCTGAGGCAAAGTGCAACATAATGCATCATGGGTGTTAAACAGGAACAGGCTCTCAGGTTGGCGCTCTGCATCGACGCCTGGCTCTGAGAATGTGATTACTCACAATGGGCTCAAACTCAAGCGCGTCTTCATCAGTAAAGAAAAGAGATAGGATCACGCTGCAGCGCTTCAGGTTCTCTGCTACAGTACTGTTTGACTCGTTCAAAAATCTATCACGTTTCTTCCCCCGCAGACATATGACCCATTACACATAGCTTACAATCGGATGCTTATTACGTACACATCGACAGGCAAATGAAGGCATGCGGAGGCAGAAATAATATCACTAAGCTCAGCCCAGTGTGCTGAGCAAAAAGAGTTAGTTAGCTAAATGTCAACTTGCAAAACATGAATAAAAACATTTCAGAGTTTTCTAGCTGCCAATATGAAGATCCAAAAATAATTATTATTTTATATTAAATGTGTAATAAAATAGTTAATATATTTATTATTACTTATTTAAATTAAACACATATTCCTCCAATCTCATGTGTTTATTAATGTCGTGTCTTATTATCCAGCACTGTGGTTGCACTTTAATTCTAGGTTTGGTTATGTATAATTTGGTCGCTACACACCTTCAAAGCTAGTTTGTCTTAAATCATCTATGAGGATGTTACTGTACCACACGAGCCACATAGTGCTACCACAGAGTCTTCAGCTATTTTGGCTTCCCACCCACTTCATTTTAACCAATAAGATTATTTTTGGCCCCGACAGCAGCTTTGCCTCCAGCGCTTGAATAGCTAGCATCAATCTGCCTGGCTCTGCCGGCTGATAGGCTAGAGGAGTTTCTCTCGGTTAGAAAAACGGATGGCAAATAAAAGATTGGCACGCATTTCCGATACAGGCACTGTAAAGATGTTACAGTCTTCAAAGGGTGTCGGCGGCGAGCGGCGCGGAGAGCAAGAGGAAGAACGGGAGGAAAAAAAAACAAAAGGCACTTCAGCAACAGCAGATACTGAGCCCGGAGCTGCAGCAGGATGCAGTTTCAGACAAATAGCCATCTCTAGGCAAACATGGTCAGGGAAATCCACTGCAAAACAGTAAGGGAAGGCTAATTAGTAAACCACAGAGCAGTACTTTATACATGTACACTAAAACAGCAAGTAGATACACAACACTAGTACAAGTACAAGTACAACATGGAATCTGGATGTGCAGCACTGCATGGTCATACCTGGAAGAAGTTCAGCTCTATCTGACCGTCCCCATCTGTGTCAAAGTTCTTAAAGGTTTCTGCAGGGACAGACACAATGAGTATCACTTAGATTTGGGTTCTTAAATGTCCAAACATCAGCAACCAGCTGTAGCTCTAGATCACTGAAGGAGAGCGGTGGCGGGACTCACTGAACATGGTCTCCAGTCGGACCAGACAGGTAACAAAGTTGTCAAAGTCAATGGCCATGTCCTGCTCCGTGTAGCGCAGGATGATCAGCTGGAACAGGTGGTTGGTCAGCTTGAAACCTGCAGAAGAAAAAAAATATGTTTTTATTGTAAAACACATTTCAGAATTGAAGAAGTGTCTTAAAATGAAAGCAAACAGCACCTGCTGATTCAAGAGCCATCCTCATCTCATAGGAACTCATGGTGCCCGATTTGTCATAGTCGTAATCCCTGAATATGGTCTGGTGTGACGACGCAAACATGCAGAAGACAGGAAATAACAGGAATGAATAGAATTAGGAAATTCTAACAAACCAACAATCAAAGAGCAAACGTTAAATTAAAATCAATCCACGCGAGTACAAAGAAGCAGGACCAGTAGTGTCTGACCCATCAGTGCTTAACCTCACCAGGTATCGCTTAACCTTTTCCCAGAGCACATGGAATTCTGTCAGACCCAGCTTCCCACTGCCGTCCGACTGAGCGGAGACATTAAGGAACACCGACGACACAGGAAAACAGAATTAACTTTTTGTTGTGTTGCGATGTAACGTTTTCTAACGATACACAGAGCTTCAGACAACAAAATAAAGCTGTGAAAGGATACGTCCATGAGGTTCACCATACTGCGACAAGCTTCCTGCGAGAAGCCGTCCGTCTTTAGGTCTTTGTCTGTTTTCAGAGGGAGAGACATTAGAAACATGCATTTTACTGAGATAATGTACAAATGTAAATGACTTCTGCTCTGTCCCTAACGTTTTTGGATGATTCTGTTCAGTATGGTTTGCAGTTCGGTCACGCTGATCTCCATGTCCTGTCGGCACAAACAGAGAAGGTCACACAAATTAAACACACACTAGATGGGTATACGCTATTAACCATTTATCGTCCTGGAAGTGTGAGCGAGCACTTACTGCTCCTGCCAGCTGCCTGAACAGACTCTTGAAGCCAGCGTCGATCTGGCTCTCGTCAAGCCGAGTCTGAAACACAAACGCAAATGTGAGTTTTTCCTCACACGTCATAGTTTGTGATCATGTTCTATAAGACTCTCACCTCTGCTGGAAGATTTGCTGTAATTTTGTCATCAAGCTCCCTGAAACGGAAAAAAAGTGAAAAGTAATAAACTGGCTGATAGTTGCTTGTTTCAAAGTTCCAAAATGATTATTAAATCAATTGTATTTTCTCCAGAAGCTTGGTGCAATACCTGATTATTTGATCGTTATATTATTAACAGTGATGTTTCATTCGGTGTAAACACTCACTCAGACATCGCTGGCTTCTCAGAGAAAACTCTCAGAACAAAGTCAGCCTCTTTGTTTGGGTCAAAAGTGGAGGGGACGATGATGTATTCCCCGACCGGCAGCCGCAACCGCGAGCTGACCTCTCTCAGATTGATGAAGAGCTCGGAGCGAGCACTGGAGGCGTGGGTGAGGAAAAAGTCCCGTTTCAGGTGGACTCCCGACTGACCCTTGAACTGAAAAGAGAGGCTCGTTTAACAGGAGCATTTAGCTTTTATGTAAATAGACAGAAGGAAAAAAGTGACAAAGCTCTTACCTCAGTTGGAACCTGTGAAGAACACAGACAGATGAGATCAATAACATCAGTGATGTGATAAAGAACATTAAGAGAAAAATACTATTTCAGATGCATTTAAGGCTAACGTTCACTGTTGCGAGCTGTTCGGTCCTGTTCAGTGCTGCTAACCTCGTACACAGCAAACCCGATGGTCTCCATATCTTGACCCTCTCGCCGCTTCTTCCTGCGATCCTTCTGCATGAGAGCAACCAAAAAGCTGCAGTCTGGTTTACTGGGACTATCCGGGTGCTGCAGAGCAATCTTGAACTGAGGATTCAGCCAAAAAGAGGCTGAGGACACCAGGTAGAATGAGTCAGATGGCACGATGTAAACAAAAATAAACATATCAATAATTGACTGATGTTTACACAGAAGGTTTTATTGTCAACAAAACCACACGCTTAGGCCACACTAGAAAACACAACAGTCAGAAAACAGATTCCACACATGTCGACGTCCATGAAGGGACAGAGTTATTTTAAATCAACCCATTGTTGTTTAAATGGAAGTCACTGGTTCACATTCCTCCAGTAAATTTAGTAAATCCATCCTCCCTACTTCTTGTTTGTTTTTCTCCAAAGTAAAGGAGGTGTTCAGTGTTCCTAGTCTGCGCTTACACCACTGCAGTGCTTCAAAGTTCAAAACAATCATTTTCAAAATATACAGAAACAACACTATTTAAAATGTCATACCTGGAAAATTCCTGCAGCCTCCAGCCGTGCTGCCTCTCCTCCACTCTCCCTGATAGAGTGACGTGCTCCATTTCTTTAGCTGGCTGTTCTGCAGGGCGTCGGCTGTCAGGTTACAGATCTCCAGGCGGCTGAACTCACGCAGGAAGTCGCTAAACGACATCCTGAGATATGGAAATGAGCGCATGGTTAGAGAAGAACAGTGATGTTCTACTGGATTTATATCAAATCTTCATCAGTTTCTCAGTTTCTCAGGCAGAAGGCAAACGCTGCAGCAGCCTCACCAGAATTCACCGTCCTCGCTGCACTTCTGTAGCAGACGTCTGTCAGAGGCATCCACGCCGTCCCACTCTCTGGCACTGAGGATTTCACACAAACACAAGTGAATCCAAATTCAAAGGAATAGAAGGAAAATACCTCAGATTTCTTTTAACCTAACTAGCTTTTTTTCAGTTTGGTAAAAATGAGTGTTGAGACACTTTACTTTACTTTGCTTGGCAGACGCTTTTATCCAAAGTGACTTACAAGGAGCTAGCTCTGAGTGTCTGGCTCGGGGAAACACCTGGTAGCGGATGGATTAGTAGTCAGACAAGATTCAAACCTGCAACCTTCTACACTCCAGTCTGACGCTTAACCCATTGAGCTACCAGGCCGCTATTTTTGTTTATTTTATTTTATTTTGTTTATTGTATTTTATCGGTTGTTTATTTTATTTTATTTTTGTTTATTTTATTTTTTCGGTTGTTTATTTTATTTTATTTTTCCGATTGTTTGTTTTATTTTCCGGTTGTTTATTTTTGTTTTATTTTTGTTTGTTTATTTTTACTTTATCTTTGTTTATTTTATTTTTGTTTATTTTATTTTTCCGGTAGGGGTGCCTGTAGCAGATATTGGGGGCTGCATGAGTGAGGGCAGTATGGGTGGAAAGGCTGAGGCAGATGAATCAAACCTGTTGGAAAAAGGTCAGGGTTAGCCATTCCGGAACTCTCACCATTCCGGAATGGTGGGAGTTCCGGAATGTTCGAACAGTAAACAGTAAAATCTCACTTGTCGCTCCAGGCTCCAGTCCACTCCACCTCCCCCCAGGGGTTCCTGACGCGAACCAGCTTGGTCTTGGTTCCCCTGTACGTCACCTACAGTAAGTGCAAAGAAACGCCACGTGATATTCACGTTCATCCAAATTTAACCGGTTCCGTTGATGGTGATGTCAGCGGGTTTCACCAGCGACCAGCAGCTCGCCGTGTGAATGGAATGAGCATCCATCATGAAACCACAGGTAGATGAACTGATTTTAATTCATCAGGCGACAGCATGTTGTTTTACAGTAGTTTGGCACCAACTTCTACTGAGAATGTTTAAAATACAAAATGAACTTTTGCACAGAACTAAAGCGCAGCCACATACACACACAAACACACACATTACATAAATGACATACACTGTAACTTATGTAACACTTGGCATCGTCACCTCACGGTCAGGAAAGGACCAAAGTGTGCAATCATTTGTATAAACTGTCTCTTAACTTCACAGCTCCGATGTAGAGTGGGTAAAAGACACACAAGGAAAACTAAATTCATTTGTATATTGATGGTTTTTTTATTCCTTACAATAGTTCTTTCTGAATTTGCAGGATTTGTAGGAACACGTGCTGCTGTGTTGCTCCGACATCTCTCAGAAAGCTCCTTCCTCTTAGGGAATATTACTGGTTATCCAGTTGCCAAATAGGCAACTAAAACTATACACCATACATCTCCTACTCTGACCCTATGCAGGATGGATCTGCTCTGTTTTTCATGCCTCTATCTTTCAGTCCTGCTTTATCACCACTCACCTCTTTCACACCAGTCACAGAGTAGGCATGTCCCTTCACTAGCTTCTTAAACGTGACGGCCTCCATGTCTCCCGAGTTAGAGATCTGTTGATGAGACAGTAGAGTGCCAGAATTAAACAAGCGATTTACATTCACGGACAAAAAGCTCTGGAAAAACAAATAGACCACTGCAGAATTATCAGTTTCTCTTTTTGCAACTTTAAGGTATATGTTTAAGGTATAAGTTCATATTAATTTTTGCATAACACGTTGCTAATCTTTTAACTTAGGAAGTGTTCAGAAATCAATATTTGGTGGATAACTCTCATTTGCAATCACATCTTTTATGCAGTGGTCTCGTAACCTTTTTTTCCAGAGCTGTACGTGACTTAAAACCATAACTGTCAGCGTTGTTTTAACAGACACAGACGAGGTGGCACTTACACCAAAGTGGGGTGTCAGCTGCAAAAATGGAAGACTTAGGAGCGTTGGTCATACATCAGACCAGAGTAACAGCGCTTTTTAACCAGGCTACATTTTTACTAGCAAACAAACACAGAAAGGATCTTTTCTTATTTCTCGTTCTTTTGAAACATAATAATTGCTTTTTATTTGTACCTGCTGTTCTTCTTAACCACCTTAAACACATCGACCTCATTCATTCTGATTCTCTGCTACAACTATAAGGTGCAGTCTCTGCTGCCCTCTCCTGGTGCAAGAAAATACACTTTCTGACAACCTAAGGACGCAAACTGTACGTTCTGTATAGTTGGAATTTCCAGGCATAAGGCCAGACAGGTTTAATAATTTAAATGTGTGTAGCTGCAGTTGATTCTCAGATGAGTTAATTGAAGTCTGTGTGAGTGATTCAATTCATCTTTGTTTGTAAAGCAGCAAATCATAACAACGGTCATCTCAGGGCAAATTAACTGATGTATTCCACTTGGTTTACAAAATTCCCTTACAAATCACCACACACCAATTATTAAACTACTCACTAAGCCTCATGAGCAGAAACATTTCCCTAAGTATTTCATATCGAGTGACATGTAACTAATGTAATAATGGTCACAGTTCTAACAGGAGCCGACACATTTCAATCCGCTGATGAACCAGTGGATCTCCTGAGCAGGGTCAATATTTACAGTGTGACATCTTACGAAATGTGTGGAAAGTAGTTAATAGCTGCGAGGAGCATTGAGACTGGAAAAGGCTGACTTCAGCTACACGGGCTAATATATTTTTTTAGAGTAAAAACCACCTGGAGGTCGTGAAAAATTAGATGACTGATTGTTTTCATTATCCCTACGTTGCGTACTTGTTCATCTCTTTTCAGCCAGCAAAAACCGTCTAATCAATTTCCAGAGGTAGCGAAGGTAAGGTAATGAAACATTTGGGGACGAGGAAGATTCCTGGTGAGAGTTAAATGAGAATATTAAAGCTGACATTATGGTTCAATAAATATGCAGGATCCCATTGGCTGAAATCATCTAGTCTGACAGCTACAAAGCTTCAAAGCTCATTATTAAAACTTTTACAGCAACTGCTCAATGATGGCGTAACGGTGTTTGTTTTTCTGTGCTGGGAAAATGAACGGTAACTTGCTGGTCAAAGGGTGCATGAAGGTTACTGTACTGACGTCTATGGAGCAGCCCAACAGCGATCCTCTGTCTATGGCTCGACCCATGATGCTGAAGAGGTCAGAGGGAGCCTTGCCCAGCTCGTACATCTCCGTCACACCACCTGTGAAGTCCTCAAAGCCCTCGGACGTGCTGCCACCTGACAGAGCCTCATAACAGCCGTTCAACCTAACACAACAACACACTAGTGAGCGTGAGAGCTTAAAATGGTACACAGAGGAGGATTCATTCTTAATAAGACAAACCCCAAATTCATATTCCAGACTTAGACTTCGACTAACTGATGAGTACGATATGATGAAAGACATCTAACTCTAAACCCCTGGAAGTTGGAAATAACATTTTCTCTTTAGCCTCAACGTAGTATACAAGTTGGACATAAAGCTAATATCTCCTACTTTGCTCCACAGACTGAAGGTGTCAGCCATGATTACCATCTGTCTATTAATCTCACTTGGCATAGGCCTTTTCCAGCAGCGCACTCCAGAACTCGGTTCCCTCTGCCGAGTGGACAAACAGCAGCTTCCCGTCCTTCACCGGCAGCCGGTCGTCGATTACTACGTCCACCCACTCGCCAAACTGCCAGAACTGCAGGACAGGAGGAGGAAAACCCCAATATTACAACTCAACCACAAAATAAAAGGAAAGTTTAACAGATATTATTAAAAGTGTTGATTTTAAACGTAAGGTGCAAATATTGCCTTTAAGAGCGATATTTGGTTAAACTGCAAATAAAAAAAAATTATGATATATGATATGCATTATGTCAAACAATAGATACACTGCGGAGAAAAAATATTTGTTATGTCAGACATAATGATTCAGATCATCAAACACATGTGTCTGTGTTGGAAGTATTTAGAAGTTACAAGTTTAATTATTACCTATGGATTATATTTAGAAGCGTATTCTTAATATCAGCCTCTTAAGTTATTCCTTCTGTACAATGAATGTGGTGAATTAAAAAATAAAAGTCAAAGTACTTCAGGACTACAGTGAGGCACAGCACTTGAATGACTGGTCTTTATTATTTTCCACCAGGCGTCACAGATCAATGAGTCGTATCTGATTTCTGGTGCCGCAAATGTATCAGGGAGCTGCAGACCCCCGTCCTCCACGACATTAAATCCAACAGGTGGTCTTAATGTTGAGGCTGACTGGTGTATGTAGCTACCACCTTTTCACCACACAAAGGAGGAAAACATGTGACACTGAAAAGAATATTTGAAAAACGCTCCCCTCCTGCTTTTGTGTTGTGTTACAACATTTACACAAGTTCAGTTAACACCCTCACCCACAGCGTGTACCTGAACCTGTCCTGTGGCTAAATAACTGGTTTATAATGTGGTTTCATGACTCACTCGGCTTTGGACGTCCAAGTACTTACCTGCTGTCTTGGGATCTCACGTCCAGTCTAACCAGTCAGTCAC
Source organism: Microctenopoma steveboyesi (assembly GCA_032359275.1). Lineage (NCBI taxonomy): Eukaryota > Metazoa > Chordata > Actinopteri > Anabantiformes > Anabantidae > Microctenopoma > Microctenopoma steveboyesi. Next base: position 7,511,086 of record JAUMHF010000010.1, on the reverse strand, counting down.
TTAACAAACAAGACAAATTCTATTATCTAAATGTCCAGTTTCAAAGAATGTTTGAAACGCCTTTGAACAACTCTGGCAAGATTATACGCTGGGATCAAACACAAGGTGTTGCACTGTAGCAGGTAAATAGCAGTAGGTGAGGCAGGGCAGATTCCTCTGAAACATTTTCATAGGAAATTCAAAGTTCCTGTCAATTGCAATTGTTCTTTTCTCACATCAGGCCCCAGCCCGCGTTAGTATCAACCTGTTAGGGACGGACCATCAGAGGAGAGCACACGAGACCAAAGCAACGAATCAGGTGTTGCAATGCACGAGAATCTCGTGACAGAGACCTTCGTGCACGTAATACTGTTTCAGTCAGCGCCGATCTTGTTATGCTGATTACTTCACTACACTTGTGTGACACTTAAGTCACGCCTCAGCACCATATTGCTTCCAGTTCACAAACTACAACCTGAGACAGCAAAATGCCAATACAGGAACCTCAATGATGGGACAGAATAAACCCTGTGAAATATAAGACTAATAAGTATTTCTATGTCAAAGCAGCTGGTTTGGTGGAAGAGAGACTGCAGGACTGTCATTTGGCAAATGAACGTCAGCAGCTGGAGTGTGTGTGTGTGTTTTAATGTGTGGAAGGAGTGGCTGACTCCACCTCTGGGAGGAAGTGTGTCACAACACAACCGACCAAAGACCGAACAAATCCTACATACATGCACGCTACACTCAGGTGCAGACAACTTCTCCATTTTACTTCTTCAGTTGGAGACTGCCGAGTCCTTATCTCACATCAGTGCGAGTGCAACACCCAACCGCTTAGCAAATCGGTGCCATGACCTACAGTTACACACCAAACTGTTTCTGCGAACAAGAAGAAATAATTCTATCTATCCACCGAGTCATAGTGGGAGCAGGTTCGCTAACTTGATCCAGATGTTCTCCAGCTTGTTCTCGGAGGATCCGAAAGCGTTGCTGGATGGATTGTTCTAATCTCTCCAGCACGTTTTAGGTCGGCCTATAATTATAATAACAAATAAATAAAGCATCCTGCCCTAGTTAGCGGCTGCATATTTAAATTTAAGATTGCTTATTTATAATTCATTCATTCTCCTTTTGTCTGCCTGCCGCGCTTCTTTGCGCGCGTGCGCTCGCGCACGCACGCACGCACGCTGCTTAAAAGCGTTTCCCACCACCAGCACTCAGTTACAATTTGGGATGACTCATGCAGGTCTGCGAAATTTATCTTGAGGCTTAAAGGATCCAAACAAATACAAAGGGGGAAATCCCAGGAAGGCTCCACAGCACAGAAAAGTGGAAGGACAGACGTGAAAAATGGGAAACTGCAAGTTACTGAAACTCAGAGAGAGGCCGATGTATCACAACCAAACCTCAATGTATTTATGAGCATTTAGCTTTCTTGCATATACTCAAGCACATGCATGCATTTATAAACCTTAAGAGCAGATCAAATTATTATTAGTAGTAGTTTTTCTAGATACAGAGCGAGTTCCATAATGTAAAAAAAAAAGCAAAAGCCTGGAAATCTTCAGGCTGCTTTCTCTGTGTGTGTGTGTGTGTGTGTGTGTGTGTGTGTGTGTGTGTGTGTGTGTGTGTGTGTGTGTGTGTGTGTGT
>JAUMHF010000010.1:7471980-7508295 GCA_032359275.1 Microctenopoma steveboyesi | reverse complement strand
TGTGTGTGTGTGTGTGTGTGTGTGTGTGTGTGTGTGTGTGTGTGTGTGTGTGTGTGTGTGTGTGTGTGTGTTGGCATTTATTGATCCTCTGATATCAGATGAGTCAGCGACATCACAGCAGCCCCGGAGCCTCAGTGTCTTTCCCCAGGAAGCTTTTTCGTTACGTTTCGTAATTACATTAGTGCGGAGAAGCTTCAAGACCAACATCCTACGTCTGTGCGTCTGTGCTGCATGTGTGTGTACAGTGTGTACGTCGGACATCCAGCACAAACATTGTAGACATGTGCATGTGTTGGTTGTACAATGTTAGCTGGTTCCCCTGTGTGTAAAATGTGGCTTTGATGTGTGAAAGCTCCCCCCTGCTTTTGCTTTCACTTCCTCCTGTCCCAGTCTTATTAGTCTCTCTCTCTCTCTCTCTCTCTCTCTGCTGGTTGGCACTTGGCAAACTGACAGTCTGGTCGGCAGAGCGCTCAATGAATCAAACAGGGTGGCCAACTCAGCACAAAGAGCTCTGTGACAAAGTAGGTGAATACATTAGACAGTAGACTTCTCTCCAGCTGTTTTGGTACAAACTACAACCATCATCATGGACCTAGACAACGTCAGATAAAGATATGTTTCACAATGTTTTGGTTCACAGCAGCTTCTGTATTACAGACACACACACAGGCTAGGTCACCGGACAGACACATACTCCATAGTCCTACCTGAAACTGCTAACAAATACCAGAGCAACTACTAGAGCAGCATATATAGACTCACTGCAGTCCAACATATGTACATGATTCAGAGAAACTCGGCTGCTTTAGGACATTTTAATAATCTACTGACTTAGCAAAAAGTAACTAGGCCAGTGAGGCTCCAGTGCAGAACAGGATGGGACCTGGATGCTGTTGTAATATTTACAACTAGCATAGACAAAATATAATTCTCCTAATTGTGTTTTCATTTGTGTGTAACCCTAACCCTATAGAGATGGTTGTAATCTGCAACCTCATCACTGCATGGACCACTTACTGTAACACACTATCAGCAACATTTAGACAGATTTCCTCCAGTTTAATAGTAAAATGAGCCACATTCAAATCATTCTAAACCAGCGCTGCAGCACCTCTCCATCTCACACGCTGCCTATTCACCTGCTCACTGAGTGAAATCACTGGGACTGTGTCACCTGTGTCGGTCTCTAATTTGCTCCCTGCACGTTGGTTTTTGCATACAAAGCGAAGGTCGGCTGATAACGTTGCAGGACCTACCCAGAGTCTCAGAGCATAAATACAACACACACTTTGTGTTTGTATCGCACAGCAGCAGGACTGGTCCTTCCAACAGGAGGGACGACACTGAGCTACAGTGTACAAACAGGTGGGGCTTCACTGTTCATCATTAGACTTTAGGCTATTTTCTTTAGGCTTAAAACGTTGACATTTTAAAAAGAAATGGGTGTTGGTCACTTCAGAGGAGCTGCTTAAGTCTGTTTGACAGGGAGGCAAATCTCTCCAGGCTTACTGAGGGACTGGGCGTGGATCTTAGAGGTCGGTAAGACAGAACGGAAAGACACAGTAACAGTCCCACTCAGAGAAAGAGAAAAAGTGGTATCGTATAGTTTTATTATAAGGGAGTTGAAAGAGTTTAATACCAGGTTTTTCTGAGACCTTTGAGGACTCGGACACAAAAACAAATGACACCCATCATGACTAGAGATCAACAGAGCATAGTTCCTGCATTGTGCAATTTCTCAGCTGAAGATTGATCTTCGAGAAGTTGACAAACTACATTTTAGTTTTGCGCAACCAGAACTGCTTCACACCCACACTGATCTGCTTAACAGTGTGAACCGCATTCAGATTCACATCGGAGTGAGAGAGAATTCGGCTTTTCAGCTGCTCTCACCTGAAAATGAAAGATGCCAGCATATCCGTTCCCAAAGCTCTGGCCGTGAGGAACCACCCTGTGGAGAAGGTTGTCGTTTAGGGTCAGCGAGGCGATGGCCGCCAGCAGCCAGCAGTCACCTGGGGAAACACACACACACACACACACAGCTGCATTATTTCCCCTTCATCTCCGCGTGATGTGACGTGCAGCTTCCCATCAAAATGGATTTCCTTCATGCTACTGAGAGGAAACACGAACGCAGGCTTAAAACGTGAATTGACCCGTAACGGCTGCAGTCTTGCCGAGCGAGGTCTGCACCCCAACGAGTTTTGTCCTGAGGGACACGGGAGAGGAACTAGCTCAACTTGTTGTTGTTCCAGGATTTGATTTAATTCTATGATGGTACACTTTATTGCAACAGTTTCTGGGTCAGAGGAGAGGTACAGCAGGCGGTGGTTTACGATCGGAAATAATCCAGTCACAAACAACAATGTGCTCAGTATGTGCTGTATTTACAGGCCCTGACAGCAGCTGGTGTCAGGACATTAATGAGTGGTGTCAGTGATGAAGGCGACTCGGTCGTGCTGCATTTTGACTGTGAAGCAAAGCGACGCTCTGTGCAGCGGCTCCTCTGGGAGTGATGGGCCCGGGCAAAGTGTTTCATTTGGAGATGAGGGAGGCCGCTTCTCGTGCTGCCAGTGCTACTCAAAGAGAGGGAAGGTGGCCTTGTTTACAGATGTGAGGCGAGGAAACAAAGCATGAATTATAGATGCCGCTCTGTGTCGCGCAGGAAACATCACAGGCAATAAACAGTTCTGCTGGACGGACTGGTAACTCTCCTACCGTGTCTCCCTTCGTCAGGCTGACCATCTTAACCTGCCGCGCATATTCAAATCAGTTATTTAGCACAGAGAATTATTCCCAAGAAGCAGTGACCAGATGTGACAGTGCCAGAATGGACAAACACCCCAGTTAAATACGCATGATTTAATCATCTTCAGAGGTACTTCTGGGGTTTGACTTTGTTTTTCCACGGCCAGATTGCTATCAAGCTTCTGCTCCAACCCCAGCAACTATTCCTTTAATCAGTGCTCCTGCTCGGTGAGAGTACGGTCTAAACGGTTGGATGAGCGGCTCATAGTGCCACTGTGGAAAAACAAACTCCAGTTAAAGCTTCATTGTCCTGCTCGTGTTGTCTGTTGCTGTGAAGTGGAGAGAAGCGTTACTTATTCACGAGAAACCGTTCGGTTACATTTGGCTGCGTTCTCTACTTTTTCCGGCAGAGTAAATGTCAGTTATCGCTCTCGTCTCCTTTCATCTGGTAGCAGTGAAACTGTCGGGAACCCTTCGTAACGGGACTCACCCAGGGCTCCCTGACAGATGTCTGTGCGAGTCGCTCCGTCCACGATGAACTCAGGCCGCCTGCAGAACTCCTATGAGTGGAAACACAAATGCGCAAGTTAGTGCTTCTCCTGTATACACATTCTACACATATGCATTCTATATAAGTACGTTTGGAGTGTTGAATGTCTTCTGCAGAAAGGGAACAGTACATGGTTCTTCACTGAAGTCACAAATAATAACAAGCACATTCTCTAGGCTGATAAAAGGCAACCAGTCATGAATCTTCAGGTATTTATCGAACGTGCGCATATAATATACAGAGTGATTGAGTCAAGACATTTTCCCAGGAATGTTGTTGAATGTCAAGATGGTTTTTGGCGAGCAATGGCTTCCTTTGAATATTGCTGACACATCGTAAATGTTAAGCAGCTCCAATGAATCTTTCAAGTCTGTAGCTCCTTCTTCAAAACATCTTTTTCATCACATTGAGCATTCTGCGTTGTAAAGTTGCTGCTTTGTATTGAATTAAGGTTTGTTTTCCAGTAAGTCCTGCTACACAAATTTCATTTCCATTTCATTCGCACACGAACTATCAGACACATGTCCGAGTTCATAGAAACACTAATAATCGCACAGACCCGCAGAGCACAGATTTTGGGGGGAATGTGAACCTCACGAACCCTCATATGCAGCGTAAATATTAGAGATCCTGTGGTGCAGGCGGGCCCCATGCATTATGAAACATCAGATATTTTGGAGAGACGTGACCCAGACGAGCATTAGAGCACACATAGACATGTGAACACGCGTGCACGCGAGGTGCTCTACACACAGGCTGCAGTAATGCTTATGATCACAACCCAGAGAGCTTTTACATCACCACAATTCTATTGCAGGGCTGACAGCGGCGACCTGTCACGGTAAGTACAGATCGAACAGTAACAAGAGTGTGCGGTCGCAGAGCTGCCATCATGACACCTGACCAAGACAACTCTACTTCATTCTCTTGACTACAGTGAGCACCGAGATACGAGTACGAGAGAGGAAGAGACACAGAGATAGGCAAAATAAAAGTATAGGACGTTTGGTTGAGCTACATGGTCGTATAAATCATGTAGTACACTCAGTGCCATCAGAGACACTTATAAACCACCTTAAGTGGAGCGAACAGAATTCCTGACGGGTGTTATTGGAGCAATGAAATGATGCCTACCAATCATTGCTGACAGGAAGTTTAGTTGCCAAGCAACAGATGAAATTCAAGTCTCGAAGGTTGCTCGGAGGGGTAAAAATATTAGAAGTAATAAAAGGCTTAAAGGAACAGTTCACCACATATTGGACATTTACTCAGTCCTGCACTAACTAGTAACTTCATGCAACCAGAGAACAACAGTTGTCCAAAGGAAAACATTTCTACATTTTGTTTTCAGGGACCAATGTTCACGTCTACGGGCAGATTCTGGCTATATGCCTTTAGCGTACAGTTTATTTGTTGCACCTAGCTAAAACTTATGATACAACTGCCCTGCAACCAACCCCTTTTTTTGATTATGAAAGTGATTGCGTTGAGTTTTTGTGCAAACTGTTTAAGAGATGTGTTAATTCAGCTGCATGATGTCTGGAGGCTGTAGCTTCTGTTTCTGTTGCACAGTCCTGCATTATACATAGAGGTAATTTAGCCTAGATCAGTGGCACAAAATATCAGAAATATCTGTCACTATAACACAATAACATGCCCATGCACATAAACGATCAAACCCTTCCCTTCGTTTCTCAACGTTGATGACTCTACTACACTTTTTTTAAGTTTAGAAATATGGCACCATTAAGAAATATGGCACCATGTCCTCGTGATTTCATTTATAAGTCAACAGTCAACAAGCTAAACAGGTCAGTTACTCACCGTCGGTCTCATCCAGCGGACTCCAGAGGTCTTGGAGGATCTTAGTCCAAGCTCCTTGAATCCCAGAGATGAAGCCTCACACGGGAACAGATTATCCTCAAACAGCCTCCTGCTTTGGAGACACCGGTCTCTCAGAGAATCGTAATCCTGACCCAGAAACTTCACTGCATTATGGTTCTGTCCCAGACCCTCATCGCGATCCCACTGGCTTCTCAGCCTGGCGGCCATGCCTGTGGCGACAATTGGTGCCTCTACCATCCCGAGCTTCTGGTGTTACCAGTAACCAGATGAAGTATTATATTGTGTGTCAATAATTAATAAGGCAACTGTGACCTATTGCGCGAACTCCTTTCACATAAAGTACTCCAGCAGCACTGGCGTTAATGACTTTGAGTCCCGATCATAAATCTGAACTAAACATCAGTAGCTAATATGGTTATTAAATATTGATGAGCCCAGGCTGCTGCTCGGTTGCGGTCCTTGTGGTATGTCTTCAACCCAACAATACAAATTAGGTACAATCACAAGCAGGGGGCTCAAAAAGGCTTTCGTGGTTCTGGATCCTGTGTCTGACGCCTAAGGCCAACAGTTTGAGTGCAGTTTGTATGTCCTCCCTTGTCTCGCAAGCAGCTGCAGCCTAAAAGAAAGATGTTCAAAATAAGAATCTGGAGACAATATATACTCATGCAACTCTACACGTATACCAGCTGCATACTCCCCCTATGCACATACTGAGGGTTTAAAAGGCCTCTCCCCACAGTTTGAGTCACACATTCACTATACATATCAAAGAACTGCTCCACAATGGGCCTATCGGTGCTACCTACACTGTGAGATGCTGAATGTGTACACGGTGTCAACTGAAGTGTGCGATTAGTCACGCTGTGTGCGCGCGCGCGTGTGGTGTTTTTATTGTGCACGTCGACCAAGATGGTATGGTTTGTGTAAAGTTTAATGCACAGTGAAGTAGAAACTCCAGGACACGCAAAAGCTCTCTCTGACTCTTTAATTAAGGAGAATGCAAGGAGAGGAAGCACCGTCATTAGTGTCACCAAAGCTAGCTGACAGAACTGGAGCTTCAGATACAAGTTCATCTTTGACTGTGTGTGTGTGTGTTCATGTAGTCTCACACACACAGAAGAAAAATCACACAAAAGACAGGTTTATTTTTAACACGCGTCAGCTCTGCTATCCAAAGTGAACCCTCCTTCTGACTCGACTGTCAGTCACAACAGAGGCTGAATACAGTTAGGCTCCTATTGGCTCAAAGAATGCAGCCAATCTTTTTCAGTTTGCGCTGTTCACTGTGAACCACACCCAATAAAAATGTCACCAGCTCACATGCTGGAAAATGTTCCGACTAACAGAGCCAGGGAACAGAACATGTCACAGCAGGCTTCCAGCTCTGGTGTTGAGTTCTACAGACGGCGAAGAATTGTTTTATAATGAGAAAGTTATTCTACAGCTGTTTGTGTTCACTGTAATGGTAGAATGTCAGTAAACAAACAGACGATACTAGCTGGGAGCTGAAGAGGATGACGGATACCAGGTGTGCCACCTGGTTGTCCAGGCCGAAACAACTTTTTCTGTTTTATACATGTCATAAATATTATCCTTTAACCTTTTACTGATTCAGCTTTGGGAGAACGAATAAAGTGAAACACAATAGTAATTAAGTGCGATCGTCAGGCGACAACATGCAAAAGAGTTCCATGACAAAGTGTCTGCATTTTTATTAAGGTTATGTGATAAAAAAATAAGGTTTTTCCTGACAAAGTGCATCTGTGCATGTGCCACTGCAACCTCCACACCATTTGGTGTGGTCTCTGTTGTGTGTCACTGGACTGCACTCTGCCCAGCGTGAGTTCACGTTGGTAAAAACACTCGCCCACGCATAGATAGATATACAGTAGTCCAGCTCCCTGCAGGCAGTGACATCCATGAGAGATGACAAGCAGTGGACTATGCGTCTAGACACGGAGCCTGCTGCAGCGTAAGGAGAAGCCCTGAGGCTTTTTCACCACAGTGTGAATTACACTGCTCTGCTGAGGTGACAGATGAAAACTATTTGCATACACCAAACCCGTAGAATATGCTGTGTTCAACTACTAAAACATCAGCACGACATGTCCTACTGAACGGAAAGCCACAACACACAAGCAGCATGTCAGTCATCTAGTGCCTGTGTTAAATAATAAATTAGGATACACACACATTTTGTTACACTGGATTACTGAAAATATATTATTTTTTTGCAACAATAAAAATAAAATATGGACGCGCGGTCAAGTGAGACACAAATGCTTTTACACCAACACAAATGTCAAAACATCATGTGGCAATAATGCTTCACTGCTGATGTGTGTCTGGCTGTGTGTTTGTGTGTGTGTGTGTATGTGTCCTGGTCTTAGGTTAGGTGTGCACTGTGCGTGTGTGAGCTGCGGTGTTTATGCAGTGAGTGAGCATTCTGCCCACCTCCAGTGTATTTCTGCAAGACGGGTTCACATTGCAAACACTACGAAATGAAATACCTGAAGTGTCTGCTTGAGAAAATAGACCCGGAAAGAAACTAGACACGCAAAGTGTTCAATTGGACAAACAAATGTTGTTTTATTTTAATTAAAGTGAGTTATCAAACACCTAAAGCAAGCAGCACGCGTAGGAGACACGGAGAAGAAGCGGATGCATTAAGAGCGCATTCTCATGCACATGGTAACTTTTCGCAGGACGCATGGTCCCCGCAGATAAGCGTTCGCTCCCGAGGGTAGGTGTGGTCCCTGCGAGGTCACAACGTGCAGCTGTTTTAACTGCAACTTTCTCAAGTTTAGCAACGCGAACAGCTGGGCGAGCTGTCTCGTCTCGCCTCCATCTGCGATCATATCCGTGTACGCACCGTAACCAAACATTACGCGAAAACAACCGCAACACAGGCCGAGTCGCTCATTTTTACACTGCCGTTATAAAGTCCGACAAACTCGTTTACACTGTATGTTACGACTTTTCCACAATGCAGCGGCTCTCAAAGCCGCACACACAAAGTTCTGCTCATGAAAAAGTTCTAACTAGAATCTCAGAAGTATGTAAAGATTGAGATCTCCCTGCACCGCGACGCGAGCTGTAAACTGAAGCAAATGTCGATGAAGGAATTTTATATTTACCTTGCAGTGATATTTCCTTTAAAGGGCAGTTATTTAAACATTCAAAGGTCTATTTGACTTTTTCATTTCCCGTCCATGTTTAGTGCAGACCGTCACCTCCCCTGCTCTCTACCAGCTCTTATTATATAGAAACGCCCCTCTACATTCGTCTTGGATCTAATGCGCCCCCTCCACAGTGCGCCTGCGCAGTACTCCCTACTCATAAAACATACACTGCAAGGGAGGGCCCCAGTGCTGTGTTTTGCAAAGAGCTTGGCTTGCATTGCAAAGCAATTCTAGCAGGGGAAATGTAGGAAATATTTTCAGTGTTAACCCAGTTAAAAGTTCAGCAACGTGGTCGATTAATGTTGTTTGTTAATTATTGTTATATAAGTGTCCATACTTGGTCTACTTTTGTTGAAAGATGGGTTTAATTCCCTCACCAAGTATAAGTGCGTTTTTATTTCAGATTTAAGCTACTTTAAACCTAATTTCAGTATTGTTTTTCCCTTTCTGACCTGCAGTAATCAGACTGTAATTCATATGAATATAAATGCTACATACAGTATAATGTGTTTCTAAGTTGATGTATTGTTAAACTACCCAACAGTAGCTTACATAAAATGTATCATATGTGTCTCTAAAACATGTGCAGGTAAACTGCGTGTACATACTCTTCAGGATCCACTATTTCAGGCATATAACAGTAAAAAAACAACACAAGCTTCTATTCAAAACAGTCTTCTGAAGGAGGAAGCATAGCTGCCAAAAAACAACAGCTAGTGCCAGCTAACTTTTTTTATTCAGTGCCAGTTAATTTCTCACGCACAAAGTGAAGCAGATGATGTCACAGCTGATGACGTTCAATAATATTTTGAATCAAAGACTTTTATGCCTATTGTGTCAAACAATGTTTTAAATTGAGTCATTGCTACCTTTACTTACCTCCTTTAACACTAACTTTTTGCATTGATACCTAATATCCTGAAATTTTCTAAAACATAAAGTTGTGTTTGAAGTTTTATTTTTTGTAGTAGTTTGAAAACACTATTTTGATTGAGTTCATTTAGGTCGGTCTAAGCTTCTATTTGGCATGTTATTTTTAAAATTCTTAGTACCATCAATTACGAGTTAAAGGGTCAACACTGACATCTAGAGACTATCATTCGTAAATACGATGTTCCTCCTTTTAGACTCCATGTCCCATCGGGCAGTGTGGGTTTCCCGTCATGCTTTGCGCCAGTCCCGTTCTCGCGGCGGTCTCATGTGTGTTCTTCGCTACCGCCGTTGTTCCATTGAGAGAAGCTCAACATGGCATCCGACGGACCGCCCGGCACCGAGTCTATCCCGTCCGATTTAGGGAGTGCTATTGCGGCCTTAAACACATGGAGCAACCCAGAGCTCCAGTCGAAGCTGGCGGAGCTGGGAGCGCCCGCAATGGGTAAGAAAATATCAAGACAGGGGCCGGTAGAAGTGTTGTGTTTAGCTAACACTAGCTAGTCATTTGCTAATGCTAGCTATGAAACGACATACTTCCGTTGCTGTTAGCCAAAGCTAAGTGTGCAGTGTTTACAGTCTATGCAATATATACGGCCGATTAACATATGAAAATTTTACCATGCAACTTATTTCAAACAACACTAGCTGTATTTATTTTTGTCTTATGTACTAATTTGCCTGCTGGTTTAGCTGACGCGCAAGCTTAACTTTCAGGGGTCAGCCAACCACTTTTAACGTTAGCCATCTTCTCACATGGTTTACTTGGTGTTAGTATGTTTTACACTAGTAGATTCGTTGCAATGTCGTCTCGTGGCCACTGTCAACATTTATTTGAACAACCTTTCCTTTCTTCAGGCCCCAGAGAGGAGCTGATTGACAGACTGAAAGCCTACATGATGCAGGTAAACCAGGTGTCCCCGCACTTCTCCGTTTGATAGCCGTTCCCACTGCGTATAGTTATGCTGCACGTTTTCATTTTAGATGCTTGTCCGTTTAATAGAACGGAACAATTAACTATCTGAAAATGGTTCAACAATTTGTTTAGATTTTAGATCTTTGTGAAGATACAGAACAGTCACCGTGCTCTTACATACACACACACACACACTTGATCCAGATTGTAATGCTGTATAGAGAACAAGTTGAACAATGCATTTAAAGAGAACTTTTTAAAGTTGTTTATTAAATCTCTATTTGTCCTAAAAACACCACTTGATTTTTTCTTGTTAAAATTAGCCCTAATTTGCACATTTATACTGGATATGAATGCACTTCAGTAGTATGCAATGTTAGTTCTCTGCTAGTGATGACGTAGGAGAAAAAAGATTGTAAAGAAAGCATTCTTGCCTTTTAAAGACCATTAATTAAACTACGTTTTTATATTTTGTGGGGTACATCTGCTCCAGATGTCATCTTGGGTGGCTAAATGTTCTACTAATTTGTTTTTCCTACTTATTTTTTCTGCAGACTGGGATTCTCCTTAGCAAACCTGGTGATGACAAACCTATGGGCCCCCAGGTAAATGTTATCAGAGTATCACACATGCGTTTTAGGAGTAATAGTGGACCCGATGGTAGAGTGGTCTCTAATGAACTGTAGGGAAAGTGTAAGACGATATAAAATAAAAAAAGTTTCTTAATAAAACCTTACTGCCTCATATTAGTTTATGTTGCAGCCCCATCATTCCTGTTGTACTCAGTGGTCTATTTTTCTTCCTACTCAGATGCCAGGTATCCCTCCTCTGCCCCCACTGCCCATGCCACCCATGCCTCCTGGTATGGGCATGCTCCAGGCCATGACCATGATGCCTGGAGGGCCTCCTCCACCTGGCATACACATGGGCATGGAGCCCCCAGGTTTGCCTCCTCCCGGCCTGTCACAGGAAGATCAGCTGAAGATGGTTCAGCAGAGGGCGGCCATGGTAATGCAGCAAGAGGAGAGAGCCAAGCAGGTGACTGTGTAATCTACAACTTGAATTTGGCTTTGCCTTCAAAAACATCAGTCTGTAAATTTAATGAAAAACAACATCTTAAACATACAGTAGATTCCCCCAAGAAAGGAAAAATCGGAAGCTGAGAAATCGTTTAGAGTCTTTTACACATGTATATGATGTCCCGTGAGTTTTGATTCATATGAAGCCGCTCACGGCCACTAATGTCTGTGTATCTCACAGGGTGATTCTCGAGTAATGGATGAACAGGATCTTCTGGAGCAGCAGAAAAGGGTGAGAGCATGAGAGCTTTTAGATAAATGGGGTTTCTTCAAAATGAAGGATTTCTTTCTGAAACAGATGTTGTGTGTGTAAAACTTTAAACAGGTTACAGTAGCAGTATCTTTTTAATACTTAATGTTAAACATCCTGTATTTGTCAATCTCTTCTTTAACTGTGAATTCACCTCTTTGTGTGTCAGGCCGCTGTGCTGCTGGAACAGGAGCGTCAGCAGGAGATGGTTAAGATGCAGCAAGGTCCAGGTCCCAGAGCCATGCCCCCTGTCAGCGCAGTGAGAGGTGTGTGGGTGATGGAGCGAATGTGTTCGGATGTCAGATTCCTGCTGCCTTATAATAAGTTATTTTTGAGGTTTCTCTTGTCACAATGCCAATTATTAAGCGCTTTGCTTTAACAGCTTATGGTAACCTGCAAGGTTTTACAGCAAGTGTTCCGACCCCAAATGTTTCATGATCTGTGGTTGTTGTGTCTGTAGGTTTGGATCCTCGTGGGCCTCTGCCTCCTGGTGTCAGCATGTTGCCCATCCAGAAACAGAGAGTGCCGCCTCCTCCTGGAGAGGATAACAGAGAGGTTAGTGGGCTTTCTTGTGTATATACGTTGACTGATATCGTATTTGTGACTACAGTTTTTGGTCGAGTCACCATACATTTTGGTTTATCTTTAGATATTTCATTTAGTTGTATTTGTTGTGGCGTGGTTCATTGCCTTCAAAATCTTGAGCGCCTACTCAGCGACAGGGAGATACTCACTCCTAATGTTGGGTTTTTCTTTTCTTTTCAGGTCTGGCACAGTGAGGAAATAAGTGTCGGTGGGCCTAAAATTCCTCAGGTTCTGGAGAAGATCCTGCAGCTGAAGGAGATCAGACAGGAGCAGCTCACTGACCCAGCAGGTCCTTAAAGCTGTCAAAGAACTGACAAATGTACTTCATTATTTGTGTATTTGGGACTAATTCATCTCTCTCTTTTTGGTTTTCTTTTACTTTGAGCAGTGGAGGACGAGGGAGCAGATATGGACTTGAACTCCTCTGCTCCTGGCATGTATGAGACGGACGATGATGACCAGCTGTCTAAGAAAGATGTACGTCCTCTTCCACATCCTGTTACTACTGTGAACCTTAAGTCCAAAGTATCAGAGTTCTGTATATGCGATACCTCAGTTGTTTGTTGATACAGTGCTACTCGTTGCATCCTGGTAATCCCGAACAAAATAAAAGTTGCCTTGTTATTGACTGAACCTAAAGTGACATGGTGGCAAATTTTTATAGTACATCGTCACCTAGGAGTTTTCTATTTGTGCTGCATGTGCTGTTAACCGAATATAATCAAGTGCACGAAGTAAAAAGTGAACAAAGTTTACTTTAACCTTTGCATTTACGAACCAATGTTTCCTTCAGAAAAATCGCAAGCGCAGGAACCGCAAAAAGAAGAGCAAGCAGAAGCGAGCCCTGGAGAAGGAGCAGGCGGAGCAGCAGAAAGAGGGCGGCGACAAGGAGAAGGACAAAGACAAGGAGCCAGAGGTGGAGATTGAGTATGTCACAGAGGAGCCGGAGATTTACGACCCCAACTTCATCTTCTTCAAGACAATCTTCGAGGCATTCAAGGTGAGAAGACTCACCTCTACAGAAGAAAACTCGTGTAATTCACTGCTGCAGAGGAATACAACGATGTGAGCTTTGCTGTTGCCAACTTCACTTTCTCCTCTTCTGTAGCTGACAGACGACGTGAAGAAAGAGAAGGACAAAGAGCCAGAGAAGGCAGAAAAGCAGGAGACGACTGTCTTGAGGAAAAAAGGGTTCGAGGAAGAGAAGAGAGACAGCGATGACAGTGATGAGGTGTGAACTTTTATAGAGCGAGAGAACAAAATCGTTTTCCCTTTTTTTGCTTGTTGTTGAACATTAAAAATATCATTTCACTTGCAGGAAATCAGACCAGATCAACCTAAACTGTCCAAGAAGAAGCTGAGGAGGATGAACAGGTTGACTGTGGCTGAGCTCAAACAGGTAGAGTTATCGTTCACAACTAAAAAGGGCTTTTACAGCGTGTTGGTGGTGCCCGAAGGACCGATCTAATCCGACGTCCTGCTTCCTGTGTGCAGCTCGTGGCCCGTCCCGATGTGGTGGAGATGCATGACGTCACAGCCCAGGAGCCTAAACTGCTCGTCCACCTCAAGGCCACCAGGAACACGGTGCCGGTTCCCCGCCATTGGTGTTTCAAGAGAAAGTATCTCCAGGGCAAGAGGGGTATAGAAAAGCCTCCCTTTGAGCTGCCTGAGTTCATCAAGAGGACGGGAATCCAGGAGATGAGGGAGGCCCTGCAGGAGAAGGTGGGGTTTGAAAGTCACCACTTATTCCTCGCTACCTTCAGCACATTGGTGCAATACAAACCTCTTTCATCACCTGTTTACAGGAAGATGCCAAAACCATGAAAACCAAAATGAGGGAGAAGGTGCGACCCAAGATGGGGAAGATCGACATCGATTACCAGAAGCTCCACGACGCCTTCTTCAAATGGCAGATTAAACCCAAGCTCACCATCCATGGAGACCTTTACTATGAGGTACTGAGTCATTGGGGGTTCTTGTCGTTCTCTCACCTCTCGGTAAAATGTAGTTTTAGTTATTTTTACATGTTGAGCAGTGCTTAGTCTCAACATGGTTAATGACAGTCCTGATGTCCTGCCGGTTCATCCTGAGATCTGACCTTTTTTGTGCATGCCTTCGTTTCTCTGCAGGGTAAAGAGTTTGAGACTCGTCTTAAAGAGAAGAAGCCTGGTGACCTTTCAGACGAGCTGCGTATCGCTCTGGGCATGCCAGTCGGACCCGTGAGTATATTGTACATATCCATAATGTACACACAGATCCATCTAGGATTGTGTTAGGTACCAATTATGCCAAGAATGTGTCACCTATGCTGTTCTGTTGTTGCCCGTGTTTATCGTTAGTGGATTGTCATCCCTGCAGCTGTGTCACTTTTCCCTATTATCTTGTTATGCTGCTGAAATGTAAGAATGTCCGGGCACTTGTAAGATGAGCTGTGGCATGTTTAATCAGAGACATCGACACGGTAACTGAGAAACACAACTGCTGAGACAATGACATGACAATTCTCACACAAGACACTGGAAAATGTCACTTGGAGACAACTGGACAAATGGATTTTAAATATTTTGGCTCAATAAATTCAACTCAAATAAACTCAGCCCAACATTTTAAGTATGCTCCAAATACAGTCGTTTTAATGTTATAAAAGTTGTTACCACTGTTGTAAAATGCACTCAGAGCACAACATTTCCCATAGAGAGAGAGCTAACGTGTCACGTTTTGTTTTCCAGAATGCCCACAAGGTGCCTCCACCCTGGCTGATTGCCATGCAGAGGTATGGCCCCCCTCCTTCCTACCCCAATCTGAAGATCCCTGGACTCAACTCTCCCATCCCAGACGTAAGGGCGCAGTGTATATCCACGTCCTGCTAAAGAAGCATCCACTTTATTGTCATTGTATACATTTTTTTGCATGTTACAATTAAAGTAACAAGGGGAGGAGCAGTGAGCAGCCGCAGGCAGCTCTCGGGGAGCTAGCGCTGGGTGTCTCGCTCAGGGACACACCTGGTATGGGGGATGGTCTGGGTGCCGCAGCTGGGAATCGACCTCCTTTTTAGCTTTATACCAGGCCGCGTTATAGCGTTCTTCTACTCGTACGTGTACGTTTAAAATGTTGATGGACATTTGTGGATGAACGCGTGTTTGTTTTGTTATATTTTACTAATGTTTGTCTCCTGTTCTCTCTCAGAACTGTACGTTTGGTTATCACGCCGGAGGCTGGGGGAAACCGCCAGTCGACGAAATGGGCAAACCTCTTTACGGGGATGTGTTTGGGACCAATGCTTCAGACTTCCAGGTTAAAAAATATATAAACTACAATAAGGACGAGACTTCAAGCTTTAAATTAATATAGAAATATTTTTTATTCTGCATTTACTGTTATTTCTTACCTTTTTTTTCTAACTGGCGTTAACATTGCCCTCTGTTCAATTAAACTTTGTGGTTAACTCTTTCCTAATGTGTGTGTGTGTGTGTGTGTGTGTCCAGGCCAAAGCAGAGGAGGAAGAGGTCGATCACACGACGTGGGGAGAGCTGGAGCCTTCGGACGAAGAGTCATCGGAAGAGGAGGAGGAGGAGGAGAGCGACGAGGAGAAGCCGGACGAAACTGGATTCATCACACCAGCAGATAGGTACTTCACATGCAAATCGCTAACACTTGAATCCACGAGTGCGTCCGCTCTGAATGATCTCATTATGAAGTGAGAGGTCTGTTTAGTTTTCATTTTATTCATTTGTATTGTTTTAGGTCAGACAAATAACGCATGTTGTGAGAATCTCATCAGTGCAGAGACACGCTAATGATATTAACTATAATCTACCGCGTAATGAGATCAACTGATTATTACGTATTGTTGAGGTGTTGTCCCCGCGGTGACGAGCTCAGGAACTGCTTGTCCTCGGTCGTCTGAGTCGTGCTCTCTTTTTTCATGTTTCTGTTTCTTATTGTATTATTTATTATTGTTTACACCAATAAGGTATGTAGTGCTTAAAATCCATCCATGTGTGGAAGCACTCACCATGTGCTGCGCTTCACTCTGTGTTTCAGTGGACTGATCACTCCTGGAGGCTTCTCGTCGGTTCCTGCTGGCATGGAGACCCCAGAGCTGATCGAGCTGAGAAAGAAGAAGATTGAAGAGGCCATGGACGGGTGAGTGTCATCGATGATTTTTCATGACTACCAGCCACATTAGTTTGAGACATGTCTTTTTTTTGGAATAGAAAATGAATAATAAGTATAAGCTCAACATATGCTGCTGTTTCTGTAGAAATGAGACGCCCCAGCTGTACACAGTGCTTCCTGAGAGACGTACCGGTCCCGTAGGAACAAGCATGATGGCCTCCACACACATCTACGAAATGTCGGGGGTAAGACATGAATGGTTTATGAGCTTGAGATAAGTTGTGCTTGAGTGTGTGTAAGTAAATATATTCAAGCAGTTGTGTTCTATGTATAACCGTGACTTAAATGGCGTCCTTTTGTCTTCAGTCTATGCCAAGTCGCAAGGCAGGTGGAGGACAGGAGTCGCAGGGAGTGGAGGTTGCCCTGGCTCCAGAGGAGTTGGAGCTGGACCCTATGGCCATGACCCAAAAGTACGAGGAGCACGTGAGAGAGCAGCAGGCCCAGGTGGAGAAGGAGGACTTCAGCGACATGGTGGCCGAACACGCTGCCAAACAGAAGGTACAGAGACACCAGATCAGAGTATCAAAAGCTGCTGTCAGAAATCAGTGAACAAAACATCAGTTTGTCTTTAAGTAACAGTTTAAATGTGATTGTGTTAAAATGCTAATGAACCATATGCAATGTGTACTATATGCTTCTAGCACTTACATTTTTTTTTAGGTTTGCTCATATTTAATAATGAACAGATCTGCGTATGAAAACGTAGCTCTGCATGTGTTTTATTTATAAACTTGACGAAAGTTCATTTTCCCCTTGCGGTGAAAAATATTTAAATATCTATACATGAATAGATGCTTAATTTTTTTTTCTTTTTCATCCCATTTCTGCTTTTTCTTGCCATCATACAGCAAAAAAAGAGGAAGGCCCAGCCACAGGACACTCGCGGCGGTGCCAAGAAATACAAAGAGTTCAAGTTCTAGAGCAGAAATGCCGAGACGAAGCGCTGCGGGGAAGTAAGCCACAACGGGAAATGAAAGCGGAAGAGCTGTACCCAGTTTTTAATTTCAGAGGATGCAGGCGGCAGCACCAGTCAGCTGTTAGATTATTAGCAGTAAACAAATGTTTTGTTCCATTTTTTTATTACTATAAATAAATGATGATGTCATGTTGGCAAAAGAGAGCTGTGACACATTTCCTCTGTTTGAATATGTTTTACGTTGTGGGTCTTTTTTCACTTGAACCCTCGTTTTCTTTGTTTTTGTAAATAAATCTAATTACGACAACAATTTTCCTTTTCTTCTGATTCCATTTCACACTTTGTGGGTGGTTTGAGTTTTCACTTGCATTAGGTAATCATGAACCAGTGGTGAAATTCAGGGTTATTTGCCAAGTCTGAGTCAGCTAATCCTGCGTCACGCAGAGTGACTGTGGACTGAGAGGTTAAAAAAGAGAGCTCGTGTTGCTTAATAAGGACATCACCAGTGTTTCTTTATATTTATGGGAAATATATAAACTGTTGATTATTGTGCACAAACTGTATTACACATTATATTAAGCTAAAATCATGACCAGACCAGACCCAATGTCAGCACTAGGTCCAAAAGTCCAAACAAGTGTGAGACTGAGGACTGTTATGGGAAAGACTGTCTCTGACTATGATTGTACAATGTCTCTGCCTAAAAGCACCGGGGTAATATTCTGTGATGCCAGGTTCAGGTCTGTCCCTGAAGAAGCTGAAGGCCTTCACCAGATCCGTCGCTGTGGTAATGCTGGTCTTCACAGCACGAGCAGAGACATCAGGGGACCAGCACATGCATCGGGGACTGGAAGGTTAATGCCTCAGCCTTTCAAGTAATGACTCATTATTTCCCACAAACACGTAAACTACTTGCTCGTTTTCCAAAACAATAAGTTGCAGTCAAACTTTCTGCAGCTGGGGGGCAGTGGAAGAGCATGACAGTCACCTGACCGTCTGGGAGGCACATTGACCTAAATAGCAGCAGCCGCTGCCTCACACTGACTCGGTCACTAGTACAAACACGTTCACAAGCAGCAACATCCTGTTACGGTCACACACTTTCCTCTTAGAACACCAACGTCCACCACCGTCAATCACATCAGTATATTTGTATATTGTCTTTTATAAGTTCACAACATAGTGAGTTCCAGAGTAATGACATTTTCTTCTGGCACTGGTTTAGTGTGGACAGAAGACACATCTCGCAGAGTAATCTATTGTTTTGCTGTAATTTTCTCCTAAAATGAAAAAGCCCCGAATTCTTAAACAGCTTGGTGAAATCCATAGTTAACTAAATATCTTTGAGATTTGTGCTGTTCGTCAGATGGAACAAAGGATCCGAATATGTCCTCCTGCACTGTCAGAAGTCCCAACGAGCCTGGTTATTTATAGATAATTCAACTCATAATGAGCTGCAGCCTAAATACATACAGTAGTTTGCATTGGTATAACTCAGCTGGGATCTGTTTTAATGCCAGCACCTGACACATTGCACAGACTGTAAATGCATCTACACACATGTAAGAGATGCTATGAACTTAATTGACTTTGACACCGGATTTGTGCAGTGTCACTTGATGACCTGGCAGATTTGGGGCGCTGTGTAAAAAGTAACCCAGGATTATCCCGTGACCACGGTTTAATCTGCTTGATTCTAATCTCTTTACAAATGGAAGGAGCTGGTGGTGAAAGGAGCGTGTTAAAAAGAGCATGGGGTTGGCCCCGCGTTTAAGTCGTTTAGCTGATTATCCAGAGCGGGGCAGTGACAACAGCGCGTACGCATGGTTTTAATTCTAGCTCATCAGTGAACCTGCTGATTTCACTGATTGTCACACCTTCAGAGGACGAGCGAGCTAATAAGTGACATCAGCCTATGTGTTGCTTAGTCAGAGAGAAAAATTAAACCCTTTAAACTTGTCCACACACTACTGTTTGACTAGAACATGCATATTTATGACAAACATTACATTTACGGTTATAAGTAATACAATCAAGACCTGGCAGCCATTTCATCATTGTTCAGTCGCTGTACAGAATTTCCAACATCCCCTGAAGGGAGCATATTGCTGGGAGATACTTTAGCACCAACATTTAACAAGAATGCTGCAGTAATTTGGTTTTGTGTTACGAGGCCATGGATGCAGACATGTTTGAAAACTATCCAGGAACATTTCAAGCACTAATGCTGCCACGAGCTCAGACCCCAGCTGGGATAAAGCCTACAGACGAACGTGTAGCTGAAGGCAGCCAGCCATGCTGTGACATCAGTGCAGTGATTAGGTCGCCTCCTGAGTCAGATTCAGATCCTGAGATTGTAATCACAGTCCTACCTTTTGTCACCTGAGGGTGCACACAATGCATCTGTTCTGTGCTAATAGAAAAACCTGCAGCATGCAGTTTGTGACAGAGGGAAAGGGAAAGGCGGGGAACTGTGGTTTTCAGTTCAACAGAAAAGCCTTAATGTAGTTCACAGATTTAGTTTTTGTACGACAGAACAACAGAACAATGTATACAATATTTTTTAACTTTAAATAAATCCTGTGAAGGTCAGAAGAACCTGTTCTAAACGCAGGGGTTTTCCTCGGCAGCTCTGGCTGTCAGAGCTCACGGGTTATGAAATGAGAGCAACATGAATTGAGGGCCTGTAACTGGTTTTGCACCAACGTCAATGTGCCTCTTTGCAGCAGTTGCAGAGGGCGTGCTATGTGTGAGCCTGCTTGTGCATATGACTAATGGGAATGATTTCATAAAAACCTGAGACTTCAGTCGGTGCACCACACGAGCTTAAAATAGAACAATTTACTAATGTACCCAAACTGATCCACATTAAAACACAAGAACATGCACGTTCTTATGTTCTACTCTCATACAAAGTGTCTGCAGACACTGTGAGCTTAAAACACAGAGTGGTGGGTCACGTTTATCTATAGTTCAAATCAAAGTCACTGTAAAGTGGAAAAGGTGTTTTCCAATGTCTGATTTTCAATGTTTCATTTGAGAATTTTGACCTTTTTATTGATTGTTAGTTGGTTTGGGGTTAAACTCTTAACCCAGACATGACGAGTCCAAAGTGAAGATATGTTTAGAATATTTATGTAACTTAAATATTATAGAGTAACAAAAACATACATAATATGTTCTACCAATATACTTTATTAGTACTATATAAACTAAAGTATGATATAGAATATATTATGACTACTACTAATATCAATAATAATTGAATAAATATGCATTTTAATAATTATAATTTTATTTGTGGTTTATGTGGCATTTATATTATTTAACAAGTGGATGAAAATATCAATAAAAATAATATAAAAAAGTATAAAATGAATAAAAAATTATTTTAAAACACTGTCAGTACTGTAGCATTATTCACATATAGATAAATAACCTTCATTTATTTAAACCTATTATAATAAAGGTATAGTCTTTATAAATTACAATATTTGGAATAGGTTAATTAACCATATACCATTTCTTATCTTGAATTTTGAATACAAAACACACTGTACAGTAGTAACAATATACAATAAGTCATGGTTTAAAAAAACACACACAACACCAGCACAGCTTACTATTGGCCAGCAGCCTCTCTCTCTCTCTCTCTCTCTCTCTTGCTCGCTTTACGTGCTCCAACCAAAGAGGCGTAGCTCTTCGGGTGCTTTTCATTGTGAGACTTGAGCGACAGAAATTTCCGCTTCCTGCACCGATAAACAAGCAGCGCACACACGAACACCGACACCGAGGCGGCTCCGAGTTGAGGCGCGGGGACGCAGAGAGGACACACGGGCGCGGGGATCCGCCGCCTGCCTTTCGGCTACAAAGAAAAAGCCCCGCGACGACTGCAATGTTTTCACCATCAGGCGGTGATTAGTCCGCTGTGCCTGCGCGCCAGCGTCAGACAGCAGGCGGAGGAAGGAGCTCCGACAGCAGCAGAAAGGAACTACACGCACACGCAGGGACGCCGAGCCGAACTCCGTGTGAACGCCCGCGTCCAGCCTCCAGCATGTCGGAGCGAGGAGGGCTCCCGCGGACTGGGGGCGTCCCTTCGCCGCACATGCAGCCCTCCAAGCCGGTCAGCATCACGTCCAACCGTCCGGTGCACATGAACCTGTACGCCACCTGGGAGGTAGACCGCTCATCGCCCAGCTGTGTGCCGAGGTATGCGAGCTCTCAGTGTGTGGTAAATGTTTTGGGGCTTGTTATGAAGGGGAAATGACCAGGTCCCTGTGTGTGTGGGTGTGCGCGCGTGTGCGTGCGTGTGTGTGTGGTAAATGTTTTGGGGCTTGTTATGAAGGGGAAATGACCAGGTCCCTGTGTGTGTGTGTGTGGTAAATGTTCTGGGGCTTGTTATGAAGGGGAAATGACCAGGTCCCTGTGTGTGTGTGGTAAATGTTTTGGGGCTTGTTATGAAGGGGAAATGACCAGGTCCCTGTGTGTGTGTGTTAAATATTTTGGGGCTTGTTATGAAGGGGAAAGGACCAGGTCTCTCTCTGTGTGTATGTGTGTGTGTGTGTGTGTGTTTACCCTGGGGGATTTCTCTCAGACAGTCGACCATGTGTGTCTGTTTGGAAAGATTGTCACTTTACATGATGATGTGATTGTTGCGCAACATATGGAGAGGTCACACTAAAAACATCAGACATTTGTTAATCAAATGTAAATATATAAGTAAAACAGTCTAATCCACACATGATTTGACCCCTTTTCAGCCCCATAGGACCCTCCAAGGTGCCCAGACCTCAGTTTGGCTACCACTAGTTAACAAGAATAATCATTAGCTGACACGACTAATAAATGTCCCCTGGTTATCCTTTATCCTAATAAGACTGTTTGCAGCTCCAGCCGTCAGCTGGTGGGTCGCCTCGGTTGTTGCTGCCTGTCTGAATCCAGACACAAAGACTGATGAGGCATCGGGTTTCTCACTGTCACTGCAACTGTAGAGGAGCATTTGTAGCCATAAACAACACTGTATTGTTTTGCAGAGGAAGAGGAACACAGCGTTGATCTTTGAGGTGACGCTGCATGTAGAAATTAGTCAGTTGGGGAGGAGAAGGGGGGGGTTGTTCAGCGTGTTTCCTTGACGTGTTGCTGCAGGCTGTGATGCAATGAAAGTTGCTGTTTTGGTTCATGTGGGCAATGCAGCAAGGTCACGGTGGATGAGACGCGGAGTGCACCTACGCTCAGTCGCAAACAAAGACATTCAAATGGGCTTCTTTGTTCGACTGCAGCTACGGCTGCTCTCGTGAATTTATGGTCCCGTAGTCATAACTGTGGTCAGGAGCTGGATTCAAGGTCAAAGGTTAACCACCGCTCCTGCGATGTATTTTACTGTCACAAGAAAGTCAAGAAAGGTGTCATTTCTTTTAGTTAGTTGATGTTGTTATATATATTATATGATTAGCGGTTCACTAATATGGGATTTTGAATGGCTGAATGTCTTTAACGAGCAGGCTGGCCTTTGGTTTATAAATAATGCAGATGTTTGTTTTCTTTTTTGTAGTTTCAATGGTGACACAAAAATGCTAAACTTCACCTGAGCATTTAATGCATCATGAAAATATTTGAATAATTTAAAATATTCCATAACAAAGGAAAAATTGGAAACATGGATAATGGCTGTCCAAACTGTCATCCAGGAGATTTTATGTAATTTGTGGGCGTCGTTAAAAAGCGTAAGACACCCAGAATCTCTGAGAGAGGTGAGATGTTAGCTATTCTGTTTGTTTATCAGTCGATTCTGTTTTTATCACACATATTGTAACAAGCTCAGTGTTACTGCATAAACTGATTCTAGCTCAGCTGGACTTCCACCTGTTTTCCCGCATTTATTAATTAGAAATGTTCACGTTCGGCCCAAGTAATCGGCAGACTGAGCAATTGGCCGGCAATAATCTATGAGACATGCAACTGTCTAACATGAAATGTTGTGTTTTACCTCGACTTGCTGTGTTTTCTGGGCAGTGGACGGAATTGTTTTCTTTCAGATGAGCCCAGATGTTTAGGTTACTCAAAGCAATTAGTAGGAGTGAAGCATGCTGCTAAAAGCATCGCGCATGCTGACATCTCAATGCTGCTTTCTAAAATGCTTTGGGGCTTTGCTTTGTTAGATGCAAACCCTCCAGGGTGTGTTTTGCTTCTTAGTTTTAGCCAGTGTGTGTGTGTGTGTGTGTGTGTGTGTGCGTGTGCTCACCATGCGACGGTGAATAAATGATACAGTCTTGGATCTATATTTTGGAGCAGCTTGCATGAATAAAACATTCATTGTTAGCCTACATTTGGAATGTTTTTCCTCCTGACCTTTCTTCTGAGATTCAGATTCTTTGTATTTACACACTACTGTCCACAGCCGATTTCAAATATTTTGCGTTGTGCTTTGAAATGTGATTGCAGATGTTTTTGGGGGCTTTTTTATTTTTTATTTCTGCAGGCGTCACGGTCTGTCAAATATCTTCGATTTCACTGCAGTTGCAGCAACAGAGAGAGAAAAGAGAAAAAAGAGAGAGAGGGATGGAGAGAAACACTGGGAGATAGAAGTAGAAGCTGTGGCTCTGTCATCTACATTTAAATAGGATTTCTCATAGATGGGCTCCAGGAACATTTTCAGAAACAGGGTTAATGCTAAAAATCTGAGAGGACCTGCATCTGCCACTGACTGCAATTCAGACCTGATCATGTTTTTCAGTGGCTGAGTTTGGCCTATTTACTTCTTGCTGTCTTTTTCTTTTGTTGGCTAATCTTTCTTGCTGCAGTGAGGACCGAGAACTTCCCCTCTAAAGCCGAGGTGTAGCTCTAACCTCTTCCTGTCTACCCAAAATGCCACTTGGTACGTTGTTTATGCGGCGATGTGAGTAGAGTTTCCCCCAGCAGGCACAAACATGCACTTAGCCTCCTCCAAAGTTTGGGTTTATAGAGAAACATATCGAGACGGATTTGTTTGTTTTGTGGTATTTCTGGTCGTATCCAGCGGGGAGTGACAGGAAAGAGTGAGAGATGATATCGCGTGTTTATGAGTCAATTTTTGCCCGCACATTGTATCCGTCCTTAAGTATGAACAAGCAGGATACCCCGAATATTTGTTTCGAACGGAAGAGAAGTAGTCATTTCCAAATCAGCTCCACCCTTCCTCACATCCATCAGCGTAGCGTGAGTGCCTCTGAGGTTGTTGTGTCATTATTGTGTTTCCTGACCTTCTATTCTTTACTTTAGAGGAATAAATCATTTCACTGGCTCCAGACCAGCTCCTTCAGCAGAGTTTAGTGGGTCATTCCTCTCTCCACTGTCTCTTCGGGGTTCTGCAGTGTCATCAACACACACGTGGGGGCCCGAGACCGTTGACGGGCAGCGTCCCTCCCAGGCTCAAAGCCTCACCCTAACCATAGAGGCTGCAGTGAATGAGGGCGGCAGAAGCAGTTCTCAGGTGTGTTCAGGGTTTTTGTCAGCTGGTATGAGGCTGCCGGGGTTCGCACCACAAATGGTTTGGATTCCCCCGTCAGCAGAGTTAAGTTGAGGCTTCCACGTGCAGCTGCTGAGTGTCAGGTATTCTGGCGCTGTGACAGAGCTCCTCGCCCTGCATTATTAAAGAAGGCCTCCTCGCAGAGCCCGTACAGGGAAAAGTCCCTAGACTTAGGTCCATATATGGAAGCGAAGGTTCTTGCTCTGCGCTTCAGTGTCTTTCCCAAAGTGGTCACAAATCAGATTTATAGGAAGGATTGTGGACATTGACTTGGACCATAAGAAAGGAAAGAGCTTGTGTGGGCATCTAATGCAGCCACCTTTTTTGGCTTTGAACTTTCCTATGGTTCGGGTGAAACCTTTGATGTGAAAGATAAAGATGAATGCTCTTCTCTGCCT
This sequence comes from Microctenopoma steveboyesi, assembly GCA_032359275.1. Classification (NCBI taxonomy): domain Eukaryota; kingdom Metazoa; phylum Chordata; class Actinopteri; order Anabantiformes; family Anabantidae; genus Microctenopoma; species Microctenopoma steveboyesi. The sequence goes on along the minus strand of JAUMHF010000010.1, from coordinate 7,483,213 downwards.
TACTGTTCTATACTATTCTTAAATTCATCACGTGAGTCAGAAGATTATTTTTAACAGTGAACATCAGCTGCTGGGTTTCCTTCTGTAATCAAAGAAACAACACTAACAGAGACTTGTGTTTGGTCACATGGTGGTTTAAACTCTCATAAGTAAAAAAAAAAGGAGCCATAATTTAATACATCAAGTCATTTGAGTAGCTAATGCAAGCAAATTCATGTTAATATCTTTCCCTTAGGAGACAAAAAAGCACCATATATGTCAGGAAGTGTAGGAAGTATTCCTATGCAGTTATAAGCCAGCTGGTTCTACTCCTTATTGCATTTGAACAAACAGCAGGGTCATCACATTAAAGATAATGCCCGTCTCCTGGCCTGGTAATGAATGCTGTTGCCGTGAGGAAGCGTCGTGCAGAAACGCAGGATGTTCTGAATTATACATTGTGCGTTTGTTGGACACATCTGCTGTAATTGCAGCAACACAATAGTGGGACGACGCTCGTGTTCCTCGAGTGTCAGCGTTACATTATCCACCCCGCCCCTGTGAAGCCCGACCGCAAATGGAAAGAAACGTGGCGAGCGCCAACGGGCTACCGCGTACATGCACACACAGCCCGGCAGCAATGCTCATTATGAAGCTTTGGCTCTGCCGCTCTCCCGGCGGTGTCCTTTCTTCTGCACAACTGTGCGGCCGAGAGGTCTGAAGTTGCTCCTGCTGCTCGGGTCACGTTGGCATCAAAAGGAGATGGATGCACGAGGGAATGCATTTTCTCCTGGTGTGTCTTTCGTAGTAATGATGTGGCAGTGATGGAGGCTAACGTGGCAGTGACGGGTGTTTGTTCTTCAGCTAGGATGTCGGGCTGTATGAACCTCGCTTGGCATTGCTAACCCACTGAAAAGTATTTCACTGCCTCTTACGGCTGTAATAGAAAGTTCAATCCTTTTTTTAGACCTTTCTCTGAATAAAATTTGCAGGGTAACAGGGTAAATATCACTGCGCTGTTGTCGAACGTTAAAAGCCATATTGGATGAAACACATCTAATCTGATTCTCTTGGCTTCTGCTCACAGAAGGTCTAAGGGTGAAGACCATGTTGTAAGACCCTGATTTTAAGGGTGACACTGTCCTGAGTTGATGTAGCTTATCAGTCGCAAACCCACACGTTCACAAAGGCTCTCAGGAGTGGATTAAGTCTGTCCCTTGCCAGATGATTTTTGTCCACAATACATTTCTGCTGTAAGACGTCGAGACGTGCTTTTGAGTCGTTCTAACTTGGAATGAGTGGACGTCTAATCTTCTAAAAGACGCTGCACAAGATGATAGAAACGTCTCTTCTAGTGGAAATACATGAATGTGCTGAAGCTGAGTTGTCCTGCTGTAGCTGCTGCTGCTGCTGCTGTGTAGAGGCTGTGGTCGATCAGGCTACATTACTGCTGTGGTCTGAGTCGACCTTTGTTGCGGTATTGTAATGTTTATGTGTGTTTTTGCCTCCTGGCAGTGATTACTCTGCAGTGGAATCATAGACTCCCATCTGGCTGGCAGCACACACACACACACACACACACAGGTTTCCATTTCTAAGGTGCGCTGACTTCTATTCACGGACAATGTCACCAACATATGCTTTGCTTTCATCTCGTGTTATAAACAAAGACACAGTGGAATCCGGTTACATAAAAGGAGATGCAGGCAGGAACAAAAATCACGCTGACAACAGGTGCATTTTCGCACGCACACACACGCACACGCACACGCACACACACACACGCACACACACGCACACAGCCCATTGGAGCATCAGCTGCATGCACAGAGATTGAAAACCAAATGTCGAGTGGGTAGACGCAAAGACATGTCGGCACTGACCTGTGAAATAAAACACGAGGATGTGAAAACCTCAGCACTCAACAAATGTCAGTACTTTTGTGCGTCTGTGCAGCTGCTGTATACCCGCATGTCCTTCCAAATAATGCGCGCACGCAAGTGTAATCCTCTCCAGCTCAGGTTACCCACGGTCTCCCTTGGGTGATAACACCCTTGTAATACACTTAACACAGATTGACCTTGACACTTTTACAGTCTTTTAGGATTACCGACAATATTTAATTGACATTATTTCAATTCGGCGCAGGTTAAGGGTAGCTGCTTCTTAGCTCAAACTCAAAATTCAATGTACAATCTTTTCGTTAAGCCTTCAGTAAAGAAGCAAAGCAAATGTTTTATATTAAATGAAAGCTTTTGACCGAAGGAGTTCAGGTTTAACTCATTCAGACACAGTATGGGGAAAACAAACATATCGTTTAGGCGGCATGGTAGTTCAATGGGTTAAGCGCCAGACTGCGATGCAGAAGGTTGCAGGTTCGAAACCCCGTCTGACTCCTAGTTCCCTACCAGGTGTGTCCATGCCCTCGCCCACTCTGATTGTGGTTTTGTGTTCCACAGTAACCAATCCAGCTACGTGCGCTTGTGCACAGCAGCGGCCAGCGTGGTCCGACGGCATCATCTCCCTGTCTGGAGCTAAACTGAATTAGGCGGGTGCTCTGCTCATTAATCTGTAATCGCTTTAACGAAGGGTCGGTTGTTGTGTGTGTGTGTGTGTGTGACAACAGAACAAAACTCCTGCTGTGAGATCTAATCAAGGGACACTTTATTTTCATTGTAAACTCGTACGTACACACATTAATAAAATGGAGACACTCTGCATGCAAGAAATGTAGTGCTGCTAGGAAGAAGAGACATTTTCCATTTGCTCTCGACACAAGCAGTATCTTATCTACTCACACACACACACACACACACACACACACTTACTGCAGGTCACATGCTCAATGTTGCAGACCTGAACGAGCTGAAGTGTCCAGACAACAGCTCTGTGCCCTGGATAACAAAGTGCAAACTAGCAAAAGCACGATTAGCAAACTCGCCTTCGATAATAAGTTGTGCTCGGGGGTGAGTGGTGCTATATTTGTGTTTGAGTGTAAATGTGTAAAAGGTTGATCCTGCCCTCTTCAGCAAGTAACAAGCCTTAATGTGCCCTTGCCTGTGGGAAGCAGTGCAAAAGAAATAGAAGAAGAGAAATTGGCACTGAATGAAGGGAAGACGTAGCGTTGTGAAAGTTAGATGAAGGAAAGCAGGCAGAAAAAAACAAGAACATGATATGTTTTGTCCAATAATGCAAAATAATAGGACGTACAGCACAAGAGTGGAAAGAAATTCGTGTCTTCTTGGCTGTAGGTGTAGGCCCTGTCCTGTCCTAACTGCATTCCTTTAGGCGTTTCAGACCTGTAAAATCCTTCCTCATCCTCCCTTCAAAATGAAAAACTGTATCATCTCACAGCACCTGAACATGCCCACACACATGTAGATCTTTGTCAGAAACCAAGAGTTGGGAATAGTTGGTGCATGCAAGTTGCTGCAAGTTCCCTCCTCTGTCCTACAGTCACATGTCTCTCTCTCTCTCACTCTCGACTCTGCCTGTTGACATAAAGACATAAAATCCTGACTGTTATTTTCTGCCCCTAATTCAGACAGGACTCAGATTATTCTATTTGAACCAAAAAACCACAGAGACATCGTAGGTGACAGGACACTGTCCTGCTGTGAGGAATCCTGGAGTTATATTTGACCAGGGATTCTCCTTTACCTCATAGATGAAAGAAATCTCCAGAACTTCCTTCTTCTTTCTAAAGCATTTAATGATCGGGCTCCTTCACATCGGAGAGACTTAATGCAACAATCTGACCCCCTTTTTTTCACAGCATTTGAATCAACATCTCTCAATTAGCTCATGCAGCTCGATTTTGGACGATGACGATGATGTGTTAGTGTGTCTTTGTCTCTTCATTCTGTTTGTAATATTGTTAATGAAGGTGCTGTTTGCATCACCTTGCCTCTGCAGTGAGTAGGACACCGTGTGCGTGTGCGTGCACATATTTGTTCATCATATCATTTTCACTGCATTCTTTGCTGCACACGGATCTGGCCCGTGTCAGCTGCATGTTCCATCAAATGTCGCTGTGCACATGTCTCGATGCTTTAACTTGAACCCTCTGCAGTGTCACTTTTCATTATATGTTCAGCAGAACTTGATTTACTGTCCTGGCTGACTGTGCACATCACTGTGTGCGTCCTCTCTGTATTTATGTGCTTTGCAAAATCCCTGTCTGCTTCAGAGTGCAAGTCATCCTGCCTCACCCAGCGGCTAACGCTACACCAAATAGTGTGTGTGCGTGTGTCTGTGTGTGTGTGACCTAGCAGGATATTCTTGCTCAGCTACGCGACTTCATCGCTCAGAAGGACTAGAAGAGGAGAGAAATGGAGACGGATCAGGTGCCTTCAGGGGACCAGAGCAAAGAAATGATGAGGTTCAAATAGGTGCAAAACCTCTGAACTGTCATAGAGATGTCAGTTTTGTTGCACTTGTAAATGTGTTTTGTTGTTTTTAGGGACAAAGCCAGTTAGAACATTTTAACAGGTCAGAACATGAAATAAAGTTTGGATCCACAGTAATATAAAGCCACAACTAAAGAATCACTTGATGTTACTAGGTAATGATAATTATTTCAGTTAATATACACGTTGATTAATGAAGCCCGAGGTGACATCACCTATTTTATTATCAAAAAGTTGTCAAGAAATTGGAACTAGTAAGGATTTGACATGTTAACTTGGGTTTATCACGTAGTAGAAGTAGATAATGAAGACAGCTTGCTCGTCTTTTTTAACTTGCCGGCAAGATAAGCGGACGATTTTAGCTCCCGTTACAAAGCCAGCTACAAAATAAAACGGCATTATAGAATTCATGTGATAATAATAGAGAACAACATCAAAGCTTCTGAACACATAGGCCGGACGTGATTAGTTGGGCCGTAATAAAAGTCAATGTCACGCTGAATAATTGAGCGGTAAACAAACGTCCTTTTAGCCTGAATGGCGGGCTCGAGAAAAGAAGGGCAAATCAGTGTAAATCATGAATGAGTGATGAAACCAGGTACACGGAGGGTGACGGGGGGAAGGAGAGGTCGACGGGAACAAGGAGGAGAGGGGCCCGTTGTGAGAAGTCGAGGTGAGATGAGAGCAGGTGGAAAAAGGATTAGCCTGAGCTGGAGAGGAAATGGGTTTGAGTGGATGAAGGTGAGAAAGAAGGGGGCAGGGGAGCGGCTGGTGGAATAAAGGGGAAAAGAGAGGCTTTATCAGAAAAGAATGACATCAAAGCCCGGAGGTGATCCTGCGGATGGGAAGGGAGAGGCGGCAGACGCAGACGCGTGCACTGATGCAGGAATAAGCTCTGCCTCGTGGCTCACTTTCACTTTTCTAATCTATTTAATTTTCACACTCCCGCTCTGTCTTCTGTTCTCTTGTGTTTTCACCTCTCCGTTTGTCTCACGTTTAACCACAGAGCAAAACCTCACTGTTGCGCCGGCATGCAGCTAAATCTCAGCTCTTTTGTCTCTAGTCTGTACCTCGGGCCCTCTGATGCTGCCGTTCTTCCTCCCAGTGCCGCCGTTACCTCCCTTCCCCAACAGCTGTGATGGATCTGCCACCGAGAGCAGCCTCACCTCTGCTGCCGTTGTTTCTGTAGCGGCCGACGCCCAAGGTGCCGTAATGGCTCTCTGAGCTGGCCCGCTGTCACAGATCTGGCTCCAGCATCATCGCCACGGGCTCTGTTACAGTGCTGCGGTGTCGTGGTTTGGCACCTTGTTGAAGCTTTTAGTGAAAACGCAAATAGAAATAGCAGATACGACAGAGCAAACAATTTACCCACTCTGGAGACTCTGAAACAAAGGCGATGGCCAGGACTGCCTTTTTTCATGTGTTAGTCCTTTTGGCATGCTGGCCTCCCACACTTGAAACGGGCTTAGATGTGACAGAGAGAGATGTAACGACCAAACACATCAGCTACGTCACTTGCAATTGTAAAGCTCCGTATTTCTAAGGCTTTATTCTACAGCTCTGTTACCTTTAAAATGTAAATACTAGAAATGTCTCATCCCATGGGGCGGTTTCAACTTAGCTGGTGGTTTCCATTGGGTAGTTTCCGTCCCAAAACCCCTGAAACCGCCTCTCAGTATCCCTGAAGGTGACGGTGTGTTGTCAGTCGCACGCACAGCCCAAAAGATTTAGGTGCTTTCGGCTGTGAGCGCAGCAGCAACAGATGCTTTTTGGGAATTTCTCATAGGGCAAAAATTTAGTTTGCCACTGTGAAGAGAGAAAAACACGAGTGTACGTGCTGTAGTTTCTTATCGCCCTCCTCGCATCACTAATACTTAAAGCAGAATAAATGGCGACTCTCTTTGCCCTTTCGTCACGAGCACCTCTTGAAGGCACCGTATGGTCTGTGTCTTCCTGGTTTATGATGCTTTGTTTCACAGGTTGAACTCGGGCCACAGGCTGCTGTTTGTCACTGTTGCTGCAGCAAGAAAAAAACAATTTATGCTTGTGTGTTTCTGCAAGCTATTTGTTTAAATGGTTTCATAACAGACTGAGAAGTGAGCGGTTGTGTTTAAAGCCGAGATTGAATGTTAGCAGTGAGCCGTGGGGAAAATTGAAATTTATCCTGCTTCGTGAGTGACTTGCTCTTTTTCGTACGCCCCCCTTCAGAACACTCCCCCACCTTCTGTTTTCCCCCGTGCTATTAATTTTCTCTATCCATTTTCTTCATTTCATCTCATCCGCTGCTCCTGGTTTATGGTTTCTTTTTCTCCCGTTCTCTTCCTCCCGGTCGCCTCACGTTAGGCACAGAAACGCTGAAGCACTGAACTGTCCAGAGCCGTTGTGGTCACTGTTGTTTACTCACTGTAACCCCCCCCCCCCATCTTTCTCCATATTTTCAAGTTTCTCCAGGGACTTGTTTAATAGCCAACATCTCTAAAATGTGCATTGATGTTCGCACACGGCGCAGCAAACTCGCATTCCTTCCAAAACGAGGCAGCAGCCACCCACATACCAATACGCACACTTGATGGCTTAGAATAACAACATAAAAAAAAATGAAGTGCCCACCCACCTACATGCAGTCACACGCTCAAATAGCTCCCCTGCTGTGGGCACAAGCACACAGCGAAGAACCATGCCAGGACTCGGTCTTGATGAGTACTGTGGTGAGCAATAGGTCTGCGCGTGCGCACACACACTTTTTTTACATTTCTACTGGAATCACTTCTGCTCTGCCTTCAGATTAAATATGAGTCACAGCACAACTGTCTTATAGCGGCATGGGAGAACCACAGGCTGTGTGTTCAGCGGTGCATATAGCACATAATGTCCATATGGTTCATATACACACACTCACACACCACAATCACAGTGTGCATTACCTGTAACCTACTAATGCCAATGTGCACTCACCCACTCCGTTTCTTTGGTTGCTTCACCCACACACTCTGACTGACACATACATTTACACGCGCATAGCTGTGCTGGCAGACTCGTGCCTATTCATCAGCGGAAGCACACTGGCAGGCGTGGGAGATCCTCAAATCAGAAGAAGCCTTGGTACAGGCAGGGGCAGAGTGGAGAGCAGAAGGTTGTGGCTGTGTGTGTGTGTATCTCACAGCTCTTTTTTTGGAGGATATTTTGCATCCTCAGGCAGCTTCACACATCCGATGTTGGCGACTTTCAAATTAAACCACACTTTTTTTCATAGGCTTATTTTCTTGAGTCATTTCAGGGTCGAGACGTCAGGGTTTTTACAGCTCGCCTCGCGATTGCTTGCTGGGGTATTCCCCAGGATATCTGTTGGCAGAGGTGGTGCACTCTCTATCAGTTGGTGTCAAACCCTGAGTTAAATTGGACAGAGTCTGGTGCATCCTGTCTCGTGATCACTTCAATTGCTAAACTCCAACAGTTGCCTCACACGTTGAGTAAATTGGCATTTGCTGAGCAGTACAGTACATCTGTTGTTTGTCCTTTAACCGACCAACTAAAAACCAACTTACTGTTAACAGAGGGGCCTGGCAAAAATCACTAAGAGGGAGAGAGGCAGATCACATGGAGGACAGGCCGGACCGAAATAAAACAAAATCAATCCAAATCCTGTGTTGGACAAAGGTGGAGCGAGGGAGGGAACAGACATCGAACTGGGGAAAAATATTTGTGTGGTGCGGGTTAAATCAGGACAGGTGGGTGGAGCGTGGTGGAGGGAGACAGAGGGCTATCAAGTGACAGATGGAGAACTGAAGCTAGCCAGAGAAGAAATGGCAAAAGCCTCGGATGGAGTGAACAGAATGGGGGGGAAAGGGAGATATAAGCCCCGCTTTTCTGCTGGCAGACAGTGTCGGACAGCTTGTGTTACTGGGAGAGCTGAGAGGAAAGTGTAAGAGTAAGAAACCAGTGAGCCTGCAGCAGAGACGCACGCAGCACATCACACATTCAAGGAGGTCCTAACGCCTTGTGTCGGCGTCGGTGTGAGCGCAACCCTGTTGTAAGATCCTGCCGTCGCCTTTGAAAACGTCTATTTAGACGTTTAAAGAAAAAAACACTTACACCCACAGAGTCAGGCGGATGCTGACAGTATTATTAATAGATTCAGTTTGCAAATGCATGCTGTTGCTCTCTTTCACGCACACACAGGGTTGACGGGCGGCTTCATTTCACGTCTAATCTACCCAAACAAAATATCCTGGTAGAACCAAACGTCTCTTTTATCACCCTGTGGAATCTCAGTGGCTGCACTGCGCTCATGTTTCACAGTGCATTTAATTATAGCAAACTTGCAAAGCACTTCTCTCAGATTGCCGTTAAAGCTCCAGTGTACTTAACTCGGAACAACAAAAAGCTTAGGTGGGGACAGCAGGAGGCCAGTTTTTCCCAGAGCCATTAGAAATGAAAGGTAGTTTAATGTTACGCCGCTCTTTGCGCGTCAAGGTGGGTTTTGGATCTATTATAGTCGCGCCTTTTTTATTATTCATTGTACAGGTCTGAACAGTCGAGACACAAATTGCACTGACAGGAAGTCGACTCTTTCTTTTAAACTTTTTAATTTTTTCCTTTTAGCAGAAGATAATAAATGTTACAGCCTCTAACAAATGCACAATATCAACTAAAAATAAACTTTTATTCAAACATTTAAAAACCCAAACTAATGAGGTTAAAGGCAGGATGCACCAGTGGACCCGTTTAGAAGCCATAAGGAAAAGTGCAGGGAGCGTTGATTAATAAATTCTATTTAACCCTTATGAAAAGACTAGGACCTGAGCACAGGGTTCTCTCTTTTCTGTTACTTGCAGTGTGACTTTACTTTCATCGCAGTGAGTGATGAGGATTTGAAAGGTGTGAAGGTACATTTTCAACTCGCGTTCGCTGCTCACTCGCTGAACGTATGCACATACACAAGTAATAAGAAGTAATCTTCCAGATTATTTTTTTTATCGTCAGAGAATTGATTAGAGTGAATGCTTGAAATGAATCTGAATGCATCGTAGTGAAGTAAAAAGAAAAGTATTGAATATCTGTAGCACAGTTACCAGGCGAATAACCAGGATGACAGCTTGGTATTATAGACCTATTATAGATTCATAGACGGCTGCTCTGCCCCCCCACCCTCACACCCCATCTGATATAACAGATTTAAATAAAGAAACATCTGAACTTTATATAATCCATTTTAATTTAAGTACATTTTTTATTTCAAACTAGTTTTTAAATGATGAATTTGTAATATCAACAAGAACTAAATGACGGACAGACGCTTCGATCAGTGCACAGGATATTACCAGATACTGAGTTGGCATCCTGTCGCTGTTTGTCTTCTGCTCTCACTCTTCCTCTGTGACGTCTGTGCGTCCCTCCGTCCTTCCGTTTCGTGAATATTGATCAGCTGGACCACAATTAGCTTCCTCTGTGTACGTGTTTGTTTGCCCCCCCCCCTCCCAGCACTCAGTCATGAGCAGACAACACTATCGGTTACGAACGCGCGTCAGCAGGATTAGATGCTGTGCTCCGTTTGGACAAACGGCAGATAAGGCCGCACCGACTGAAATGATATTGCGCTGCTGCTGCTTCACATATTGACACAGTCAGGTTCCTTTGTTCAGACGCTACACAGTCGTGCACGTTTGAATGGCCTTTTAAAGGTACAGTGCGTAAACTGTGTAAGGCTTAGTTATACCGTGCAGTTAGATTGTAGAAAGCGCCCCTCACACCCCGCCCACTCATTTCACATCTTGCACGACCGCATCAACTAGTGTCAACAAGTGATTCTGGTCTGGTCTTCTGTAAAAAGCGGTGACGTAGTCACGCAGCCAATGTGAAAGGAGGCACAGTGTAGAGGCTTATAGTTGGTATGTTCAGGTGATTACACACAACACTGTGTTTCATATCTGCAAGCAGACCTTTCAAATAGGCCCTCTTTCGTTGACGTTTAAGTCGGTCATCAGAGCGCATCGCAGGTCAAGATGATTTTTGTGAGCAATGGCCTTCAACACACAGGGACATGATTAGTGTTTAATGAGTAAGAAGTGCTGCTACTGTGGTGGAGATTTGTTGCGTTTTGGTGAACCAGGTTGTTCCTAAATTGAAAGCGCCACATCTCCCGTTCCGTGAGTCAGACGCTGTTCAATGAGATTCCTCCCACTCGCAGTTGATATTTGATGATAATGTTTTATTTTTACTGAGTCATCTAATAGAGCAGTGCCCGCCGAACTCTTTTCAACCTCTGTAGGCTGGAGTTTAAAATAAACCACGTTCTGACATTTAACCAAAACCATAATCCCACATTCTGGAGCTCGTCTTATAAGGCTTTAACGCCGTAGTGTTTATTGCTCCATAGTGAGTCAGCAGCAAGAAACCGTTCATGTAGCATGGAGTGTGATGTCTTAACCAGTGGTGGCTGGGTTGGGTGACATTGATGATGTTACGCAGTTTGAAACCTGAGCACTAACTTCAAAAATATCCCCTCAAATGAAACACAGATTGTCTCTGTGAAGGAAATTTGCTCCTCTTAACGTGGATTGAAAGACACAATTCATGCATAAACACGAGGGCCTTGTTGCTTCCTCACTAACGCTGCTCGCTAGACTGCTCTGCTGTTTCCCCGTTCGTTTTCGCGTCGCCGGAACATTAATCCGCTGCATCACAGTAGGCGATGAAGCCTCAGCCTCACTGGAGTCAGACTGCTGCTGTGACCAGCATGCTAAATAGGACCAGGCTAGAGGGTATAGCCTATACACACACACACACACACACACACACACACACACACACACACACACACACACACACACACACACACACACACA
>JAUMHF010000010.1:7461011-7471707 GCA_032359275.1 Microctenopoma steveboyesi | reverse complement strand
ACACACACACACACACACACACACACACACACACACACACACACACACACACACACACACACACACACACACACCGTTCTAACTCTCAGTGTTGCTCCAACCCCATCTCTAGTCCCAACATCATTCCCCTCCCGGTGATGGATGTCTTGGCCACCCAACGCCACGCCTCGTCCCACCTTTTTCTGCTCTGCAGCTCCCACCTCCTCCAGGAGCTCATTGGCTGTCTCGTCGCTGTCTGAGGGTCATGGAGGAGAAGTAGAGCAGACTGCAGAGCTCTATGACTCATTCTGCTCTGCAGGCAGGTTGCGCTCACGTAAAGGTGATCACGTAGCCAGAGCTCCGTCTACCACGCGCTGGAAGCATCTAGTGAAGACGGAGAGATTCTCAGTTTTTAGTATATACTTGAAGTCATCATTACAAGTCAGGCAAGAAATTCTACCACCGGGTGTCAAGTTAAAGATGCCTTACTAACCTCTCTGCAGCCGATATTGTGAAGTTCTCTGTTGATTTGTGTTGCTACAGTTGGAACATAAGGAGAAACCCAAGCCTTAAGGATCAGTGGAATTATTTTATTATGAGCCACACAGTAGTAACACACATATGACGCCTTCTTAGTGAGACGAGGTCGTTAAAGCAGGTTCCTGGTCATCATTCTCTCAGCGGTGAAGTAATCTCTGTTCTGACGGTGTCTTTGTCTGTCTGACCACAGCAGAGGATTAAAAGATAACTGGATCATTATTTCTGCTCCTCCAACCTATTACTTTAATGAGACTGTGCTCGGTGTCGGCAAAAAGTGAAATAAGAGCTTATGCACATTAGGATCATGTTTCCTGTTGCTGTGGTCACGCGGTTGCCCGTTTTTTCAAGGCGCGCACTCGCACAACAGACCCATCAATAAATAAGTCTTCCCCGCGAAGCACCTTTACACTTCACCGGCGGTCACTCATCCTCTGTTGAGATAATGCGCGTTCAGAGCTTGAGTTCTGTTTCCACGGGGTTTACGCGGTTTGCATTAGTATAAAACCAGGGAAGGATTCCGAGCCGCTCTGTGTTGACATCTTTACAGGCTGTCTCCACTCAGCCGAGGGCTATTTTCAGTGAGGAACCACATGCTCGTTACTTTTGCTTCCTGTAAGCGTCTCCGCTGGAAGATGTTTGACTCTTTCTCCCTTCCTATCATTCTCATTCAGCATCGTCGTCTTTACCAAGTTTCAGCCCGTGTCTGCTCGTGTGTGCTTCACTTGAGTTCACGCACAAGTTGCTTCGTAAGTGCATGTGTGGTCTTGTGTTGTGTGCGCGTGAAACGCGTGGCCGGTCAGCGTCTGGAGACGACTGATAAGCGTATGGAAGAACTCAGGATCAAACCCACACTCGCCACACTCCACGTGAGGTTTTAAACCACATTAGCCTTCATTTTTTTGTTTCTTTAAAAGCCAAGCAAAGCACGCTTTCAGAGGTCAAAGTCCATGGTTGTGTAGGTCACCAGTGTTGGATCATCAGGTTTCTGTCTCAGGAGGATTTTGTCCTTTTGTAAACACGTCTGTGCACGTGTGTGTGTGTGTGTGTGTGTGTGTGTCTGTGTCTGTGAGGGATGATGACGGAGCCGAGCAATAAATCCTCCAGGATCAGAGTGACCATGGAAAGGTCGCAGATAAGTGGAAGAGGGCAAATTGTGTTTGTCTGCCCCCCCGATGCACACAAACAGATCACATGCTTGTTTATCCTTTATCCACTTTGCTAAGGGATGACTTACACAAACGCGCATCCACAAATTGTAGTTGGGTTTCTGTATTTGAAAAATTCCCGTTGCACAAATAATGTTGTTGTTGTTGTTGAGTTATATTGTACATCCACTCTGCCAATCTCCTAGTCAGTGTGTTAAATGGAGATGTTTAATTCTACAAATTGTATAAATTATTTTAAAGAGCTAACTGTATCACTTGTTGCATATATTGATGTTGGAAAATATTATCATTGTATTGATTCCAGCCCTGTCGACCTTTCCTACCACCCGCTATAAAACGCCTGCTTGCTGTTTTTTTTGTTTTCAAACATAGGTGCGAAGTTCACTTGACATTGTGGTAAAATTGGTATCGGTTTACGCCATTGTTTCTGAAAGATATTGTCTCGCGCTCTCTCTGGTTCCTCTGTGCTTAAAATGAGCCGAGTTTGGCGTGGGTGTGTGTCAGGGATGGACTAATCCATGTAATGGAATGATAATGAGTGTGGAGGAGAGGAGCAGGAGACGCTAATAAAGACGGAGGGTAAGACTCTGCTCTTTCTGTCAGTGACAGAACCGGCACTGCCATTGATCACAATTACAGAAGGGAGGAGGGAGGACACCACGTTGTTTAAGAGAGGAGATGAGGCGAGTTGCGTTGCTGTTACGGCGCAGGGAGGACGGAGGAACTTATGATGGGGGACAGGGACACGAGCAGAGGAGGAGGAAGGAGGAGACGTAGGGGGCCTGACGGGTGATGAGAGAAAAGATAAAGACGGTTTAACAGGACAAAGAGAAGCTGAAGCGGTGCTGTGGGGGGGTCAGATGGGAGGAGAGAAAAGATTAAAGCTGAGAAGAGAAAATTAATGAGAGGACACGGCTTGGAGATCGGTGGAAAGCTTGTTTTTCCCCTTTGCTGTGTACTTTGCATGCTGTTCTGCTTGTATGACATGACAAGGTCACGCCTCCCATCACAGACACTTGTCAAGGGAACCATAGGCACCTTCCTCTTAAAGCCACAGGCGTTCAAACCCACTCACGTACACAAACATTAGCCCCTGCATGAGAAAGCGCTGTGGGCTGTGTGTGGGGGGGGGGTCTTTGAGCATCTTGCTGCAACTTTCCTTCTTTACGCACCAGAGCCAGACTGATTTAATCAGTTAATTTAAACCTTTTCAGAGCTCTATGTGTTTTTACATTTCTTTGTCCACTTCTTTTAGGGCTGTCGGTAAACTCTGCAAACTTCAAATTCAAAGCTCCTTTAATGCTTTAAAATATGCAGTTGCAGCTTGTTTAATTTATTAATAATTACATTTAGCTAACTTTAAAAAAGTAACAATTATTGAATGTCATCATTAAATAAATAGTTTTTATAAAACAATCTGCTCATCTTTTCTTGTTTACTGTTAATCGTTTACTATTTTGTCTTTATTTTGTCGGGGAAGTGATGGGAGTAATGTAGCAGTAAGAATTTCATGACAATAAAGCTTCTGAGTCTGAAAAGAAGTGAAACTATTCTGACCACGGTTGCAGAGAAAAATGTTGACATACATTGGAAAGTGAAGTTGTGAGTTGTGGTTTTTCCACATAGACGTTTGGGTGTGTGTTTTTTTTTTTTGTGGAGCCGGGAGCCATTTGAGGAAGTGTAACCTGAGGAACTTCCACATCGTCTTTAATGTTCACTTGTGGCGACTGCGGTCTGATCTAGACATTTTCAGTAGCACAGCTCAAACAGTTGCAACGAGAAAACTGCCTCTCAGCCAGTCAGCCCGGCCTCATGCGTTAAACTGATCTATATATCTATATCTATAACTATAAACTATAACTGAATCTTGTGCTTAGAGCTTAATCTGCTAACCGACGTGTGGACGCGTCTCTCACTTCTACACGTTCTCACATAAAAGCCAGTATCAGATTAAGGTCCAGAGAGTTAAAACGCGTCCTATTGACAATTAATCAAAACGCTGGTGTCCTTCCTAAAGGACAAATAGATTTTGGTTTATTTTCCATTATGCATTCCAGCCTCGATCACATCCCAGGTGTTGTGGTGTAGTTTGTAATTGTGCGGACAAGAAATATTATGCTCTGCTTTGTCCATATTTACTGTACAACCAAACCAAACACAGGTACTACTCCTTTCCTTACGTCCCTCTGCTGAGATTGATACTAATGTGTGCTGAGTGTTAAGGGGGAGTGACAGGCTGACGGGGAGATGAGAAGTGAGAACTGGACCTGGAGAGGAAGCGTTTGTGGCGGACGGGCTGTTTTGACCTTCGCCATGTGACTCCGCTCGACAGCTGCGGTGACACATTGCCGTGACTGTGTAGCAGCCGAGGTTTTGGTTGGTTTCATTTAAGAGGAAGATTAAAACTGAATTTCTGCTTTAAGGGAAGCAGACCTAGCAGGAGTGGGTTCAGCCGGTATATGATGCACGGAGCAGCTGATCAGGAAGTTCGGCCTCAGTGTTTGCAGCGATTCTGCACCATCAGTACGACACCATATATCGTCCTGGTTCGTCGTGTCTGAGGAGCTTTAGCAGCCTTTAAAGCCATAACGCACAGCAACGACGGCCTCGGTGGTGCCGTAAACATTTACTGTCTAGTCAGCTTTGTGATGGATCACACTCCACCACTCGGTACAGACCAGCGATGACTTTATGATGTGTGCTAAGATTGACTCTAATGCAGGGGGTCAAGGGTCAGAGGCCCACTAACCTATAAACCACAACTACACTACATCAGCTGGTTCAGGGACTAATTCAGTTTAATTCTGCAGAACTAATGATGTTGAAATGAATGTAGTGAACTGAAAGTACAATATTTTACTCTTATTTGCGGTGGAGTAAAAGTAAAAGTGTCTTTCCTGATCAACTCCTGGGACTCGACCCCACCCATCCACCTCGAGTCCTTCCACTCAGACGCAGCGGGTGTGGGCAGACGCTGTCCTCGGCCGCCCTTTCTCCATCAGAGGGAAGTTTATTCACAGATTTGGGGTCCCCGCTTTGATCCTGTTCAGAAAAGGCTCTCGTCGTCTGACGTGGAGTATTTTGCCGGTTGGATCAGCAGCCGAGGCCACTCGTCCACTTCGGTGTCGGGCCGCGAGTGCTGAAAGGAAAATGAAAGGCAGTGAGCAGAGTGGAGTGAGACGCGGAGGGGTTGAGGGTGGAGTGGTGTGGTCCCATTGGGGCTGCCTTTAATCTTCATAGCTGCGGTGAAAGTTTGAGTTGGTCTGTCAGGTAATTGATCTCTGGAGTTCTTCTGATTGTTTGTATTAAAGCTTGTATCGGTTACCTTTCTCCCCACCCTGTTTATCCCTCCATGTCTTTCTATTCTCCTCTACGTCGTCATATTTCCCCCCGTTTCCCTCCGATGTTTCTATAACGTGAGCTCTGGGAATAAGGCCTGTAACTGTGAGTCACCGTCTCTCTGATCCAGGCATACGTTGGTATTTTTAACCGAACTCTACACAAAGTAAGCCGAGTTTCAGCTTACTGTCGGCCTGTATCGCATCATTATGATTAACAAATACATACGGTCTCTCTCCGTCTTTAAATAAAATGACACTGAGCTGAGGAAAAGAAAAGCCACGTTCTCTTTTTATATCTGCAATGTCAGGCAGTTCATCTCTTTCTTATCACGTTGTGTCAGCCTCTGTCGTCTCTTTTCTCTCTGTTGATGTCTCCTTTGATTTCCATGTCTCCTTCTACCCCCCCCCACTCTTTGTCTGTGTGTTGTTTCCTCCTCTCTATATTCACTGCTGTCTCTACATTTTTTGATTCGTCCCTTTTGGTTTTGTTCCCGTCTCTGTTTGCCTTTTTCTCCTTCATACTATTCTTTGAAATGATCTATTTTCCCCCCTTTGTTTTATTTTGTTCATATCGCCGCCAGTTCTATTTCAGTGGTTTACTTTCTCTCTCTCGAGCCCTGGTGATGAATAATTGAACAGACTGACCCCTGGCTGTACATCTGCTGTTTGGGTGTGATGCATTGGTCTTTTCTGATAGTCGATCGAGCTCCCAGTGTTGTGTGTACCTTCCGTTGTGTTTGCTGTTTTTGCGTGTGCATTGTTACACTTGTATGGGTTAAGTTGTGCATGTTGGACTTGAATGAACTCTTCGTTTCTGGACGACATCCAGTGTGATTCAAACCGTTTCCTTCTCATCACGAGCTGAGTTCGGTATTTACTGAACAAAGTGTCATCCTCGACTCAAAGCTGCTCCCAGCTCCGTTTTAATTGTCACCTTTCATTTTATTTTCGCCTCATTGGTTAAAAGTAGAGCTGGGATGTGGTGACAGATAAACAGGACCTTAATTCAAACCTTTTAAATACTTAAAGTATGAACAATTGATCAGTTCTGGCATCATGACACTAATGGGCATTCATTTTCTTCCTACAGGCTGTTCAACCTGACTCTGAAGAAGCTGATCATGCTAAAGGAGCTGGACAAAGACCTCACCTCTGTGGTCATCGCTGTCAAACTGCAGGTACGAGGTGTCTCTTAAATGCTTTTTATCCAAATGTACCTGAAAATAACTGCGAGAGTCATATCATATTTTTAAGCCCTAAAATATATATAAAATATCCTCTTTAATTTTAGCATAATTGTTTATTTTGTGACATTTAATACGCTTGAAATTCATCTCACCTATTGCTTGACGTGCTCTGTGTCGTCTCCAGCTTTTCTACATCGACGTAAACGAACGACCTTTTGGAATAAACTGTTTACGATGTTTCACAACATTCCTCCTCCCGAATGTTGTGGCTTCTCTCCCGGTTTCCAGCTCTGTGGCTTGTTTTCTCACTTTATTGCCTCCATCTTGTTTCCTGAGTAAACTAATAAATTCTCTTTTCTGGCACAAAATGCACTTTGAGCTGTTTTAATTCTTCTTCCATTCTGCTGCTGCCACCTCCTCCGTCTCCCCCCTCTGCTCCCTCCTATCAGTCAATTTCATCTTCTTCGCCTCCTTCTTTCTTGGCCTCCTCGGGCCCACGCTCCTCACAGCATGTGGTTGATGAGAGTTCATTGTTTCTGACGTGGCCAGGGCACGCTAGTGAAAATCTTTTCATCTCTCCCCACGTTCTTTCTTGTCTCATGACGTTTCGTCTTCTCTCCTTCTGCCGCCTCCGCAGGGCTCCAAGCGAATCCTGCGCTCCAACGAGATCCTGCTGTCCTCAGCAGGTCTGACGGAGACCGACCTACAGCTCACTTTCTCCCTGCAGGTAAGGACAAAGGTTCAGAGAGGTCAGGTGCCTGCCAGTCAAATGCAGACAAAGCTTTGTCCTTACTCTTGTGTTATCTAACAGAAATTAATAAAACATTTCTAATGAATAGCAGAGCTTCGAGGCGCTCAAATAGTTTTTATGTGTTTCAGCCTGTTCACAATCTTCTCATTTAGTTCAGGCCTATAGACAAACACTGGATGTCGCACATGCTACGTGCACTACACATTAATACAGCAGTATTCCCAGTAGGGTTTCTTCTGCTCCAAATCACCTTGTCCAGTTTCCACGTTTCTAACTGCTGCTCAAAGGTCAACGTTATACATTAAACTTTTAGCAGCAGCAGCACTGTAGCGAGGAACCCTGAGAGGATTTCATGCAGCTGCTGAGGTCCATACTGGTGGGTTATGTCATGATGGGAACATATTGTTGACCTGGGAAACGGTCTGAACCTGTCCAGCAGGTGAAGTCACCGACCTCTCAGCCGTCAGCTGCTTATGTTTGTATTTATGTGTTTGTGCCTGCAGTACCCGCACTTCCTGAAAAGAGACGCCAACAAGCTTCAGATCATGCTGCAGCGACGGAAGCGATACAAGAACCGCACCATCCTGGGCTACAAGACTTTGGCCCTGGGACTCATCAACATGGCCGAGGTAACTGCTGAGCAGTGTAACACAGTTTACATCTGCTGTTCTTGTCTGTGCCTCAGCTGGTTACCCATTTTTAAACATGAAAAACGTACTATACCGTAAATGAAATCATTTTCATGTTCATTTGGAACGTTTTTGTGCGTTTCCGGCGTCGATCACCTCCACAGCAGCACATGGAGGTTAAGCTGCATGTTTGAGTGCCGGTCAGCTGTGAGTTGTTGAGTCAGCGGAGTCTCATCCTGTTCCAGCCAGACAAATGTCTCAGCTGATCTGAGCTGTTGACCCAACAAACTGCCGGTCACAGGCTCATTTCCCTAAACATGCAGCCTCTTCTTCCTGCTTCAGTCCAATCTCAGTGTAGCTTTGAGTCACCAAAGTCCTCACAAAGTGTTTTCTAACCTAATATAAACCAGAATGAGGGAGGATGGTCTTCCCTTATGTTGATAATAATAATAATCTTCCTCCTTCTAAACTCAATTCAAGCAAGTGCACTTTAAAATCAGACGGTGGATTTGAATCTTTGACCCGGCGTTCTTTCCACGGCCACAGTAAAATGTCGCCATGAATCAGACTTTCAATTAAATTTGAGCCTCTTCGGCCAAAAAGCTTCTTGCATTCTCTTTCTCACACATTATGATTTATGGTGTGTGTGTGTGTGTGTGTGTGTGTGCGCGCGCACACGTGTGGATGTTCCTGGTCAGAATTATTTACAGTGTAGAACACCTTGAACAAGCTGGCTCTCCATAAAACACTTTATGGAGAAAACAGGACATAAATACAGAGCTACTCAGTAGGTTTGCTCTGCTGGACGTTTACACTCTCCACACTTGGGTTGGTCTCTTAATAAAAGCACATGAAACCCAATACCACAGCAGAACGAGCGGATATAGAAGTACAACCTCGAAGAAAAAGCTTTCCTCCAGTCTTTGTTGAGACCTGCTGACTCTCTAAGGCTGTTTCTTGTAAAACATCATCAACACATGCGTTTGTTGCAAAGTGTTTTCTAGAGGCTGAAGGACACAAATGCAGACTTGAACGCCTCAGAAAGGTTCAAAGTCATATTCGTCACAACTACAGTGAAGACAAAAAAACGTGCACAACAAGCTGGTTAAATGTTCTGCCCAAAGCCCTGTAAGTCTAATGCTATAGGAGATGCACCTTGATTAGGATTAAGGTGCGTGTGTGTGTGTGCGTGTGTGTGTGTGTACCAAGTAGCATTAAACCTCCCACGTGTAGTAAAATCCTGTTTTCTTCTCTCAAAGCTGTCATATTCTACATTTGGAGTGTTGTAAATGTCAACACTGTGGCAAACTCCACACTCGCATCACTTTAAATTACAGGTTATTAATAGGTTGTTATGACTAGCTGTTATTTCTAAATGCACCATGGTTTCACCTTTAAGGAACTATTACACCCGTTACCTGTGTCATACCTAAACATGATGCGGTCTAAGATGTGTTTGTCCTTTATGTGCTCATGCTTATGTAATGCTGAGAAAACATGGCACCATGATGAAATTAGATTTTTATTTTAGTGAGATAGTAAAAGCAAGGTTTAGCTTCAGTTGCTTAGGTGACCTGTTGCCATAAAAGGCTTCTGCTGCCTTTTCACTGAGTTTTCAGTTCACACTTTTAAAGTTTTTTTAAATTTGTTGCTTTATAATGGGACCTCAAAAATGCAACATCACATTTTTCCATCTCACTAGCAGCGTTTCAGTTTGCCTTTAAAGGCACCCGGAGCACACGGTGCTGTGCTGTAATGGAAAGAGAAAATAGTCACGCTTAAAAGCAGTAATTGTCTGTGTGACAAAAGTATGTCTGAGGAAGAAATTCACTGCATGCTGTTCAGCATAATGCATGACATTAGTCGATGCAGCAGTTTGACTGTGAGCTCTTTTTCTCAAATGGATTTTTAAAAGCTGTGGCAGAGTTTCACGTGATGAACCTGCAGTAAATCCATCAAGGGGATTTTGTGGCTTCACGGGGAAATAGGGGGGAAAAAAGTACAATTACAGCAGTGTTTGTCATAAAATATGTCCATTGCACCTTTTTGATGTTTGTCTTGGCACATTTGCATAATTGCCTTAGTGACTGGCAAATGGTTAAAATGAGAAGCAGCGGGATGATTTAGAAACCAGCAGCGTCTGAAGCGCGTTAGCTGAACCTCAGCCAAGTGTGTGGACGTATAGCGGTAATGTCTCCCTTTAATGTGTGGATAAGGCTGTCTCCGTAATAAGCCGCTCAGGATTCATTAACTCTCTGAGTGTGACCAGACTGCTGAGGGATGCCACTCGTTTAAACACGCGCACACACACAGGAGGCGTGATGCTGCTGTTTGCTGCAGCCTTTTTAGCAAAATAATTTTTGCTGCCTCACATTTCCACGTTTTACCAGCTGTCATCAGTGATGGTCTTTGTTTCTGTTCTTTCCTCGATGCTATTAGTGTTTATATTCTTTGTGTCGCGTGTCCTCGTTTCTTCTTTAGCTGCTGTCTAACCTGTGTCTCCGTGTTCTCGTTTCCTGCAGCGCTCTTCCTCTTTATTTAAACGACGAGTTGTTCGCTGTTTAGTAGAGATGCACAGATCGATCAGCTGGAGATTGGAATTTGATGATGATTTTAAGCTTGATCAGTCAAAACAAGCCACGAAGGAACAACCATAAAACATTCAGTGTCTCGTTATATTCTTCAGTTTACTGTGGAGCACTTTTCATTTAGAGTGAGAGAACGATTCCAAATGTTATTTCATTTTTAAATTACAATTAAATCATTTGCTAAAGGAAAATTACGCAAATGTTTATGTTGTCAATTGTATTTCTTAGACAGAAAATTGGAATCCTGACTGATGAGGTTACATTGCAGAAGCTATAATGATGCAGATTTTCTTTTTTTTTTGACTGAACAAAAAAAACAATTTTTTTCGAATGTGCCTTGTAGACGAGCTTTATCATATTTGCGATTGGGCTGCCTCCATTTAACCATTTAAATGGACTAAGAGGTTGTTTGAACGCTTGAAAACGACTGTACGGCCTAATTCAATTTCAATTCAATTCATCTTTATTTGTATAGCGCCAAATCACAACGAAAGTCATTTCAGGGCACTTTACAT
>JAUMHF010000010.1:7434481-7460911 GCA_032359275.1 Microctenopoma steveboyesi | reverse complement strand
TTTACAGGAAGGAAGGATTCTAAATAAGACTGAGGTGTGGCAGGTACATCTAGGGCTGCTGGACACAGGCAACAGTCTGTAATCCTAAGAAGATTAAAGTTTCCTTACAGCATTCTTGCTTCTTCTTCCAGGTGATGCAGCACCCTAGTGAGGGAGCCCAGGTTCTGGGACTGCACAGCCAGCTGAAGGACGTCTCGGTGCCTGTCGCTGAGGTCAGAGTCTACTCCCTGTCCAGCCAGCCCATCGACCACGAGGCTCCCAAAGCCAAGATGTCTGGTGAGGACAGACTTTTGCTTCTTCCATCGTCCTGCCCGTTCTGTGATTGTCCTCCTTGTCGTTCTGTGTTCGATGAATCTCCACTTATGTTGCTGTTGTTCTTTCTTTATTCTCTAGATCGATCCCCAGACATTGACAACTACTCTGAAGAAGAAGAAGAGAGCTACTCGTCCGAGCAGGAGGGCAGCGACGACCCCATACACGGACAGGTGAGGCCGCAGTATATTTTATTTTAAAAGCTGACTTATGTCATCAGCACTAGGACCGTCCTGAATGACTTTGTGTTAAGTGTTATGTAGGCGATGAAAACAACGATCTGTCCTGTGTGACCTGTGGTGTGTGTGTGTGTGTGTGTGTGTATGTGTGTGTGGTTTAAACTAACTTGTTTGTTGAATGTTATGCAGAAACAATCATATGTAAACATTAAGGTCATCTTACTGTAATTCAAGAGCAGATAGGAGAGGGTTTCACCATATACCACACACGCACGAGCACAGAATATCCAGTGTTGCGCAAACTGAATTGGTTACTTGGCCCTATTTCCATCTTCTCTTGCTTGTAGTACCATATTTGAAGCGGCGGGGGAAAGGTTCAGAGACACAGTGGTGGGATCAGCAGAGAGCATGTGTTTCTTTCTTTTTATTACTGTGTCACCTTCTTTCTCAGATAATGAGATAGAAAGCGACGACACTCGGAGGGGTGTGACGGGACTTGGCACACATCGGTGCGAGAGGTTGAGAGGAGAGTGTGAAAGGCGCAATCAGACTGTGGGGAGACTTAAGAAGGGAGGAACAAGGCTTCGGAGGCAGCATTGAAAACTCTGGAAGCAGCGATAGAGGGAAGCTGAGCAGTGGGGGGGGAGGATGAGGAGGGTGTGGGGCGATGGTACACGAGTGAGGACACAGAGGCACTGACACGATACAATTCAGACGGTAAAAGAAAAAGGCAGGAGGCACAACAGTTTGAACATAAAGGATGATTCTACTTTAGTGGGTGTTGAGGTAATGTGAGATTTGGGAACACAGCAACACTGCAGACTATAAGATCCAGGGCGTAGAAAACAAAGAAGCGAACTAGAAACGTATTATCTGAGCTGTCTGCCGCAGTCATACATGCAGCCAGTTTGCTGGCGTGGTTCCACATCTCTCCCACTGCTAGGAAATCAAAGACGAGCAGTATGCGAAATTGTATGTGTGATCATTTGTATGTACCGTACGTGCATATCTGCCTAACATTTTTCTTTTACCCCTCTTCTCTCTTTTTTTTTCTCATTCTGTGCCTCTTAGTATCTGGATGATGAGGAAGACGAGGTGAGGAAGAAGAAGCCGAGGCGTAAGCTTCCTTCTAACGCCGCCATCACCAGGGTAAGAACACGCCGCTCTCGCCTGACCTCATTTGTCCGTCCTCTCTCTCCGTCTCGCAGCCTGTCTGTCTCTGGTTTTCTCTCTCTACCTGCTTGTTTTGCTCAGGAAAGCAATTTGCAGCAAATCCTGCTCTGTGAAAAAGCCCAAATAAATTTGATTCTACTGGACTCCCCACCCCACCCCCACCCTGCTGTTGCTCCTGCCTTCTCTTTTTCAACCTCTCTCTCCCCCCTTCCCTCCCCTCCTCCCTCCTCTGCTGGTGTTTGTATAAATCCATTTTCTCCCCTTCGTTTTCAATACATGTAATTCAGACCAATTTTCTTGGAAGAAAACATTGACACAACTCAACACTGGTAACTGCAGCCACTATAACCACATCCTGGGATGCGTGGACACACTTTCTCTCCCACACATCATCAGGAATGCCCATTAACTGCAGGCAACCATAAGAATTACAACAGACCTGCTATTTGATGGGGGGGCAGTGTATTTGGGTTGTGTTTGTGTGTGTGGGTGTGTGTGTGTGTGTGTGCGCCAGCAGGAGTTAGTTTCAGCAGGTTATTAATGGACTGCTCCTGTAGAGGTCTCAGCGAGCCTGTCACTGCTTCTCCCCAATATCACCGGCTGTAGACAACACACACACACACACACACACACACTCCGCCATGATGTCTGCACTGCTGTAATTGAAGAAAATGCACACCAACACAATCACAGACACAGTGCTGTACTACACAAACAAATATTTACGACCCCAATGTCCAACTCGTCGTCTACACTCTTCTGCTTTCTAGCAGCAAAAAAAGTTACTTCAGGTAACGAGGAGAAAAATAAAGAGAGAAACTGGGGAGAACGTAGCTCCTGATTAATCCCCAGAGTCTCATTAAATATGTATACAAACAACAATTACACCACAGTGTTCGCACTGCAATTCCAGCTTCTGAACGTTTCACCATCTCTTTAGACACGCTATATAAACTCTATTTCCTCAACGCATTCCTGACATGTCTGCTCACGAGCACTGGATTAAGGTGAGATCACGTTGCCAGGCCTTAAAGCTAAAAGTCGACACGTTAATTGTATCTTGCAGATGCAAAATTCTGAACATTTGTCACTTTTCAAATACTTTTGAAAGAAAGAATCACCTATTTTTATTCACAACTTGGTGGAGACCAAAAACAGAGCGCGTTATTTTTTGGACTTAATTGATTCTAATGACTGATAAAGTTGTTCCATGTTTGCTTGATGTCTATATAAGACACTGTTCCCCATACTTGTCAGGTTTAGAGAAAGTTTTGTAATTGCACATAGGCAGAAAGCGAGTTTAATCGAAAATACTTTATACAGCTAAAAACATTTTAAATAAAATTCTAGCAGCAGGTATTTTTCTACATATTTTCAAAAATCATGTACACAAAAGAAACAGCATTTTGAACTGCCAAGAAAAACCCTGAGCTGCTACAGAAATATCCAATCAGGTGTTTCTTCCTACACCAGACATCCAATCCACACAAAAAGTAATATTAACATCACGCGTTAACATTCTTGTTCTATTTATTGTTTTCTTTTCCGCAGCAACCCAACATCAAGCAGAAGTTTGTTGCCTTGCTGAAAAGATTTAAAGTTACTGATGAGGTAAGAGGTGCATCTTCCCCTTGTTTCCCTCCCTCCCATGGCTTTGCCCCATCATGTACGGCCTATTCGTCTTTGTCTTCGTCTTCTTCTTCTCTGTGTATGTGCTTCAGAGGTGTTGTTGAATTGGACATGTATTTCAGTTTAGCTTTGAAGACACTTAGAGGTGTGTGTGGGTGAGATGCGGCAGAACAGCGGAGATTCATCTGGCAGCTCAAAGGAAGAAAAAAATAAACAAACCCCCACACTAAACGCTGAAGATTAAAATAGAATGAAAATGTGTATTTAATTTGTTTTTGTTCTTCTGGAGTGATTCCATCAACCCGAATGCGTGTTTGGTTTCACACCCCTCACACTCACGCTGCACCCGCGTCTGTGTGCGTGTTTCACTTCTTTGAACGCTGTTTACCACTGGCGTTTGTTTCTGTGGCTGCTTTTGTTGGAATTTCATTTTTGACTAACAGCAGCTGACAAAACAACACCAGAAGATCCGACTGGTAATGTGGAGCTTTCAGTTGCATCAGCCTTAATAAAACAATCCTGTCTCTGAAAAAGCTGGAATAGTGTTTAATATGTACATGTCTATCATAACTACTACTGCTGCCAGTGTCATTACTTTCCAGCTTCCTCTGGATTAATAATAAGTTGTGAATGTTGCAACGGTGCATTCAAGAGCTTAATTTTAAACAGCTCACTGATTCATGTAAACATCTCTCTACTTTCACTTTCTCTTTTTGTCACATGCTAAGGCTCAGACTTGCAGAGATTTGTGGTTGCTCCACTTCATGCCTCTGTTGGTCATTGTGTCTCCTCTGTGTGTCTTGCAGGTTGGTTTTGGCCTGGAGCATGTGTCCAGGGAGCAAATTCAGGAGGTGGAGGAGGACCTGGACGAGCTCTACGACAGTCTGGAGATGTACAATCCCAGTGACAGTGGACCAGAGATGGAGGAGACTGACAGCATCCTCAGCACGCCCAAACCTAAACTAAGGTAACGGCACAAGCAGCCATCAGATCTTCAGTAACAGACTACTGCTTCAGATCAGTATCGTAAACACTGATGGGACTCACTTTTCCCTATGGAGCATTCAGTGCTCCCCCTGTTGGTGAGAAGAACTCACTGCAGTGTGAAAAGCTTTACGTCAGGCACAACTGGGTCACTAACTATAAATGCATCAAATTGTAAATGCAAACCAAAACCTCAAAATATGAAAAAGCAATAAAAGGAATTACTTTAAATGTATGATTTAGAAAGGAAGTCGGTTTGCCAAACAGCTGGGAGTCTAAATAAAGACGTCTGACATGTTGTCAATTTTCTCCTGTCATAAAGTTTTCATTTCTGTTCACTAACGAAACGGTTTAAGGAACACATCCATTTGACTGACGTGGTCCTCTACTTGTGTCTGATCAGGCCATTCTTTGAGGGAATGTCACAGTCCAGCTCGCAGACGGAGATCGGCAGTCTGAACAGCAAAGGCAGCTTGGGCAGAGACACTTTCAGCCCGGTGAGTAACTGTGATTTAAGCTTCAGCTGCAGCATCAGCAGGATTTTCACTTGTGTGAGCCGTGGGACAAAAAAACTGCTGAACTGCTTTGGGTGATTTTCTCATACATTCATTCTCATCCGGTGCAGAGTGCAGTAGATAGTTATTGTTCCTCAAAAGGCATCTGTGTAATTCAACCACCAGGTGTCTTTAAAAAACAAGACATGTTACAGGTGCAACACATGTGTGAGGCACAAGCCTCTGCAGCTGGTGTGCATAAAAGTGTTAAGCTATAATTATAAAGGATTTATTTAGGCACATTTTTTTGTTATGACCACCAACACTATGCTTAAAACTTCTGAGAGCTTTTACTGTCTGCATATTTGTCACCTTGCAACTGCCCAAGGGGGTCACAAAATAACTCTGAGGGGAGGGGTTGTGAGCAACCTAACTAAGTAGAAAAACAGAAAGAAAAAACATTTTCTTCTTATCTGTTTGTGTGTGTGAATAAATAAGATAAATAAAAAACAGTTTGTGTGTCGTGGGAGCTGTAATCATTTCTATGGACCCCTGCAAATGTTGCTATGCTAGAATCCATAAGAACAAATCAAAGCACGAATCTGCTAAGTTTATAAAGAGATTCACATTTGCAGGTTAACATGTGACTAGTTTATGAAATAATAGAACTCCTCCTGAGTGGGAGCAATAAATACTGTAACAAAAAAATGCTGTAAGAATGCAACACAAGCTTGAAAACATCCTCTGACTCTGCATTAATGTGACAAGTCTAAAGCTTATGAAAATCAGCCCAGCAGGCGTGCGCATAGCAAATATAACATCTCTGGCATGTGTCTTGACTGTTTCCTTGATGGAGCAGAAATCCAATAGCTCTGTGGCAGTTTGCATCTGTTGGGTTAAAAAAGTGTTTAATCTGGGTGAGCTGAATGGATTTCACTGCTTTCATACAGCTGCAGCTCCTCCTTTCATAAAACTGAAATAAACCTTGAGTGTGACTGCTGTCTGCACACGTCCTAAAACACCTTTTTACATATTAGATGTATTTAATAAAATGAGTTTACTGGTAAAACTAATATCTTCTTAAATTCACTATTGTTATTTCATACAACAATACGGTGCAAACTTATAATTTTCCCTGTAACTTCATAATGAACTGTTCCTTCTTTTACATAAGTCTGAAAGTTTCATGAGTGTTTTTCCTTTGGCTTCCCAGCAGGGGGAGCAGCCTCTGCTAGAGAGGATGAAACCCTCTCGCAACCGCAACCAGGAGGAGACTCTGTCTGAGACCGACACGCTGGTACGACATTTCTGTGTGTGTGTGTGTGTGTGTGTGTGTGTGTGTGGTCTCGTATTTACTACAGAGAGGGGACCAAAAAAAATGCATTTCCTTACGAGTGGGGACATTTTTGTTTTGTGGGCACATTTTGCTTTGAAGACAATTTGGAAAGTCAGTATAATTCTGTATGCAGAATTGTTTTCAGCATTTGGAAACATTGCGTAAAATGATCTATGTGAAAATTTACACAGCAAGAGATTTTTTTGCATTTCTGCAGACGTTACGGGTGCCATCTTTATTAATTACTCATACTTTTATTAATTGTCCCCGACACAGATTCACAATCAATCAGAGTGACAGTAAGTTATTGTGAAGCTTTCACATGCTTTGCTTCGCTAATCCCGCAAATGGTTTACACCCCCCCGCCAGCAAACCTAAGGGATGTTTAATTAGATTTGCTAACTAATTTAAACACTACCTACCTATAGCTAGTTATAACGCACGGTATTTGTGATTATTGGTTTATCGAGGTTTATTATTTAACAGCCAATTGCATGCTTATAACAGGTCTTGCATGTGACATAATGCACCGTTCTCTGATACTGACAGTTTATCTTTTTGACTCTGTGTCTGTAGGAGCTAACAGACCAGGAGTTTGCTGAGGGTCCCTGCATCACAGTGTCGGTGGCAGAGAAGCCTCGTACGCCCATGAAGAGCAGCAAAAGTGAAACACAGACCATGCCATCACCAAGGTAACCAAATGAAATTTGATTGAACATTGAAGCTGATCCCAAATGTCACCTGCACGTGTATGTGATTTTAACTATACAATACAGAAAGCTTTGACTGATTGACATCTAACTTGTCACCCTCTGTGTCCACATCACGGCGAGAATTTCTGATGTAAGTCTGTTTTTAAACACGCTGCCCTGTTCTCCCTTAGGTTGGATGGAGGCCACACGCCCCGACAGAAGCGCATCAACACTCCCATGAAGGAGAGACAGCCCTCCAAACCTCTGAGTGAACGGACCAACAGCTCAGACTCGGAGAGATCCCCGGAGCTGGGGCACAGCACTCCGGTATGGGATTGTAAACCACAGCTGGCATTTTAATAAGGAGGTTTTCATTCTTTCTAGGACTGTATAATAAATAGTAACATCATCAAGTTTACAAAAATAATTCAGCATGTTGCCCACAGAGGGATTTACTCTCGGGAAACAAAAAAACAGAAAACAAAGTTGCCTTTGTTCTGTGTTCCCTGCTCCCAGCTCTCTTCATGTCTTTCCCCAAAGTAAAGAATGTGTATCTGACATGTCTGGAGCTCAGAAATTAATTATGTATGTACTGATGAGTCATCAGAAGTGTAAATGTGTCACCGTGCGCGCGTTTGTGTGTAGGTCCTGCGGAAGGTTGTGTACGACCAGCTGAATCAGATCTTGTTGTCGGATTCGGCGCTCCCAGAGAGCCTGATCCTGGTCAGTGGAACTGACTGGCAGGGACAGGTATGGCTGCGTGTCTGTGTGTATGTAGAACAACCGTTGTCCAACGCTCTTCCTCTTACTTTTTGGTGTGTGTTTGTTTTGCTGCAGTATGTTGTAGAGCAGCTCCAGGTACAGAGACACCCCGTGGTCTGCACGTGCTCAGCAGCTGAAATCCAGGCGGTGCTGTCTGCCGTGCTCACTCGCATTCAGAAATTGTGAGTGTTTTTTTTAAAGGTTCTACGGCACATTCAGAGTGACTGCAGTCTGCAGGTTGACCCGTTTTAAAAAAATATTTTTCTCTTCTGTTTCTGCTCCTTCTCTCGTCTCTGCTCCCCACCATATCTTCCTTTCCTCCTCCTCCTCCTCTGTGCCCTTATGAGACTCCATATTTGTAACTTTACTTCTGTTAATGCTCCCACTCACTTATGTCTGATGTCAAATGAAGTTTTAAGTTAGAATTTTTTTTATTCTCTAAGGCTATAGTGGATAAAGAAAAGTGGTGCTGGTGATTATAAAAACTGGTTATATACTGAGAATATCTGCACTCGGTGTCTCCACTTTTTTGATAAATGCATGTCTACCCTCTCCTTTTCTCCCCTTTTCAGCTGTAACTGTAACTCGTCTATGCCCAGACCGGTGAAGGTGGCAGCAGTGGGCAGCCAGAGTTACCTTGCAGCCATCCTGCAGTTCTTTGTCACCCAGCTCGCCAACAAGACGTCCGACTGGCTCAACCACATGCGCTTCCTGGTGGTGCCTCTGGGTAAGCTGGTGTTTCCATGGTGATTTCAGAAGTTTGTGTTTCTGGAGTCAGACTGTGGAGACATTTCATTATTTGGGGGGAAATGACATTTGCAGACATGTGGTACACTTGTGTAGAAGTTTTTAATGCTGCACTTTTAATTCTTCTACTTTTTTTTTCTCCATACATCTTTTCCCCAGGCTCCCATCCTGTTGCCAAGCACCTCGGAGCCCTTGACAACCGCTATAGCTCCTCCTTCCTGGATGGGGCATGGAGAGATTTATTCAGCCGTTCTGAACCCCCACAGACAGGTAGCATTAGTCATAGAAGTCAACAAATGAAGCCCCTCTTTTGTGATACTAGAACCACTAAGACGAACTTGTTCTTTTCTCTGTGGGATCCAGATCAGTTAGACGTGGCGGGAAGAATCTCCCAGTATATTAGTGGGGCCACCGTCACACATCAGCTGCCCATCGCTGAGGCCATGCTCACCTGCAAACACAGGACGTGAGTACGGACGACACAAACACGTCAAAGATTGCCTTTTTAAAAAAAACATTTGTTATAATGTCTGTTCTGTCTCTATCCAGGCGAGAGGAGGAGTCCTACCAGAAATTCATTCCTTTTATTGGGGTATGATTTTACTCTGGCACAGGCAAAAATCCACTTAGAGAGGAAGGTTTAAGCTGCTTGGAGACCGTGCTCATTATCCCGATTTTTCACTGACATCTGCTCTTGTTTTCCAGGTAGTGAAGGTGGGTCTCATTGAGTCTGGTCCTTCTCCAGCAGGTGAGTTTTTGTCGGGAACACTTTCACAAATGTAACACCAAAAAATAAAATTTGTTTTTTATTTATGTTCTAATATTATTCTCAATTAACAAGTAGATGCAGATGAGGGCGTGCCTGTGAGCTTGGCGGTCCCCTCCACGTCCCCCCCCTCCCATGGCTCCCCCTCAGGGATGATAAAGGAGGCGGCCACTCCCCCCTCATCCCCTTCCATGGGCAGCGTTCTTACAGTACAAGGGTAACAAACTTATTTTCCATTTTCTTTCCTCTTTTCATCTTCTGTCTGTCTCTGAACCCTTTAAGACTTCTATCTTTATATTTTGTCAGGCCTTTTTCACTCCCTTCCCAGTTCGCTCCTTGTTCTTTCTCGGCATACCTCATCAGGGTCATGAAATAACTCAAGTGACCTAAATTCTACAAATTCATTAAGCTTTAAAATGTTCTGTATTAGCAATATTTTGAATTTGTGGACAGAAGATGTGTTGATAAAGCTACAGATATACTGTGTGGACTGTAGTAATTGGAGGCTTGTCGTTCAAATCACATGCTGTTGCTACTGCATGTTTGCTTTATGAACAAGCGAGTTAACTTTCAGTCGAGTGTTGTATAGGCTTAAAGGAGGGAAACCCTATAAGCAATACTGAGGCCACAGGAAATGTCTCTCTAGCCACAACAAATGTGGTTTCAGCAGCACAGAGCAATTTTCATGCTTCTGCTGTAGACCATCATGCATCATCAGTTTTACCCCATGTGCTCCGTTGTTTCATGCATCTTTCTGTCCCCAGAAGTCCCAGTATGTCTCACGGCGTGGACGCCATCGGCCTGCAGGTCGATTACTGGCTGGCCTCACTTGCCGAGAAGCGGCGGGAGGGTGACCGACGGGACACGGGCTGCAAAAACACGCTGAAGAGTGCCTTCCGCTCATTGCAGGTCAGCAGGCTACCAGGTGGGGGCGATCCACAGGCCCTGGTTAACACTATGGCCATGACAGTGGTCACCAAGGAGAAAAACAAGAAAGGTGAGATGCATTTTAGTCTATACATGGACACTAGATTGAATTATTGCTCACAGAACAAGAACTGTGACACTGTTATTTGAAACTATTTATGAACAATTTATTTACAGGTATATGTTGATATCTTTAAATACTAATACTTGCTGCATAGGTGCTTCTGTATAACCAGATCCAGCACTTCACTTCTTTACAGTCCCATTGACATTTGTCACTCTCTCTCTTTGCCTCCCTTCAGTCCCCATCTTCTTGGGAAAGAAGACAAAAGAAAAGGACGTAGACTCAAAGAGTCAGGTTATTGAAGGCATTAGCCGACTCATCTGCTCTGCCAAGCAGCAACAGACCATCCTGAAAGGTAACCAGAATATTTAAGATGCAGTAACCCTATTTCCTTTTGTGCTGTTCTGTGTGTTCATTGTTGCACCTTCGCTTCTCACTCAGGATTGTTTCGTTGTTTGGTCGTTTAAATCAGCTGAGCTGTGGTTTGCTCTCTGTTTCCAGTGTCCATTGACGGTGTGGAGTGGAATGACGTAAAGTTCTTCCAGCTGGCCGCTCAGTGGCCCACTCATGTCAAATACCTACCTGTTGGACTTTTCGGTTACAGCAAGCCCCCCTCTTAGTGGCGAGCAGCCCTCCGCTCCTCTCACCCTAACTTGACATTTGACTCTCTTCAATCCTGTCACACCTTTGTGCACAGACCCCGCCTCTCAACACCTGCAGAGTTGAGAGAAGACGTCGAGTGGCTGGACTTTTTTTTTCTTTCAGTTTCACGCTGGCTACAGTGGTCCTGTTTCTCTTTGGGTAAGGATCGGAGAAAGCTGGGTGGTGTTGGGGAGCAGTTACTAGTCACTTTAATGCCCCTTTCAGTGTGTGTGTGCGAGTGTGTGTGTGTGCCAAGTGTGCTTTCACATGTGAATGTACAGTGTGTATGTGTGTGTGTGTGTTTTTAAGGGGCTTACAGCACAAGGTTATTAGCTGTTTCCGTTCTATGGAATGCAATAGCATGCAACCGAATTCAAGCCCTTAAAGTCTAACGCTCAACTTTTGACCCCTGACGTTTAGTGAAATCCTTGAAGCTCATCTCTGATCCACACATGCATGTACTGAACTATCAGAAAAATCCTGTCGTGCCAGAAACCGTAACTCAAAACAAACTTTATTGAAACAGGGCTTCAGTGTTTGCATGAGCCAACAGAATACAGAGAAAAATCCCCCCCTGCTCACAAAATGTAATCAAATAAAAGGCTGGCATGTATTGATTTTCTGCTCAAGATAAACACTGAACATGCCACACATTATTACTTTTATTTCAAGGGCTTCCATATAACAAGATTTTTTTCCTGTACCAAAATAAGTCATTTGGACGTCTAATGCCAAACATAAAAAATGAATATATATCTATCTATATAAATATATACAGATAGATAGATATATAATTCAAGGGGAAGTGTCTTTTTGTATTGTTCCCTGGTGAAATAATAGTAAAACCTTCCCTTTAATGCTGTTTTTGTGATGCATAGTGCACGTTATTGTGAAGAGTTCCAGGATTTCAGGGCAGGGGCTACCGTAATGTGCAGTTTTCTTTAACTTCTTATTTGCTATGCACTTATGACTACATATGGACCTGCGTGTTTGAAACTGAAATCTAGACTAACCCTCTTAACAGCAGACCCAACCAGATATGCAATAAGAAACTGAAACAACGGAATGAATACCAATCCAAAATGGGAATGATGGGGTATTTCCCGTAAGTGTACATACAGGACATGGGAGGTGATCGGTCGCAATAAAGCACAATGTTGACAGCAGTTGTTCCCCAATATTTCTCACTTTATCAGCAACAAACAGGCAACTTTCTCTTCAGTGAAAACAGCAGGCCTGGCAATCAGAATTTCCACGTGTGGGCTTTCTTATTTCTCTTCTAATTGACCCTCGTTTTATGATGTAACAAAGAAAGAATTAGGCTTTTAGTCATTTTGCCAGCAGTCTGCTACATGCTTTCTCTAGGATGTTGTGAGGTGATTAGTGAGTGTACAGTATCTGGTAACAAGTGTGTGTGTGTGTGTGTGTGTGTGTGTGTGTTTGGTGAAATAAATGTTCAAATGGTCAGAAACAAACAAAAAAATACCACTAAATAGAAACAGTACTTTTTTACCATGTAACAGAGGCATGCATTTGGTCTGTGTGCGCGTGTGTGTTGATGATGTGGTCATTATTAATATCACTGACTGTCAGATTAGGGCTGTCAAAGCTGCAGTGGTCATCTTTACTTTGTAGCCTGGCACAAGGCAAAAGCATATTTTGACCATCACTAAAGAAAACTTACCTAAATATTATATTAATGCTGAATAAAAAAAACAGGTTGGCAAAATCAAGAATGATTAGTTAAAGAAGAATGATATCTTGGTGGTTGATAATTGTCTAAAAAATAGATAAATGCAAATCTTTTCAGACCTGTGTAGCTCTGCCTTGTGTCACTGCATTGTAACACTCCCATCTCCAGTAAAGTATTAACAAAATAGGTTTTTTAAATGGTGTTAATGCCGCCGTCTTCATTAAAATGCTATTTTTGTTTGTTTAGAAAGTCATTATTTCCTTTCCTGTGTTGATGTTACAGCGTTGGGAGTCAGCAGTATGTCTCAAACTTTCTGTTAGGCAGCATCTGTTACACAAGCTTTCAGGCTGCAGGGTTTCCGAGGCCACTCGTTCGTTCAGTCTGTCTGAAGAACAGCTTGCAACAAGCATTAGTTCTTGGTCCTGATTTTTAAGTACTTCCAAATATTTGAATGTATTAAACTTTGTTTACATGTGCTGTCTTGCATCTTTGCGAAAGCCTGATTTTAAGACACTACTGGAGTTATGTGTCTCTGTGATGTAATGATTTCCTTTTATTCGGCTTAAAACGGACTACTTCCCGTTTTATACATTTATTGGTCATTTGCAAGTCTGCATGAACAGCTGGTAGCATATTTAGACGCTTTCCCCCAGCTTTTATATGTAAACAATAAAAACAGACAGCCTGTGGGCCTCTTGAACACAGCCCTACTGAAACCTGCCGGTTTATCACTTGTGTTGCAGACAACTAGTCAAGGGCTTGAGAGACACACTGACTGATAGACTCTGCAGGGAGGCTGGGCCTTTATTATTCCTGAACGTCAAAGTAATTTTGGTACCTCTAAAATACCCCATATGTAGTTTATAATTTACCACTCATCACCTTATGATTGTGAATAAACTATATTAAACTCTGTATTAAAGTTTGAGCTGCTACAATGCATAAATGAAACATTTTTATTTCAATGCTTTATGAATCTTTTTTGGGTAGTGTGCAATATATCCTTAGCTCTTGTTTAAAGCTGCAGTAATTAATATTTCTAAACTAACTATGAGCCACACATTTATGCCAAATGTGAAGGTAGTGACCTGTGGTGACAAATCCACAGCGAATGATCACAAACTCTGCAGTTCCCATCAGAGCATAGTGAATTGAGGTTTCTCCGAAATCTCGATAGAAAAAGAGCTTTAAAATCCCACTGTACACTACCTGCTCAGTAGCAAACCGAAGCTAACAAAGTTAATGATGAGCATGTGAAGATGGTGCAGCATTTAGCAGCTTGAGAGCCTGATGTTTCCCTCTGGAGTTAATGAACACTAAATCGAATATAGAAGGAGAGTTAATATTGGACTTAGACATGTGTCCAAATAAATGATGGTTGCTTAATGTGTGGCAAAATGTTCACCATTAATAATGTTGGAAAAGTGATATGTCAGTGTGGTGTTTACAGCTTGTTATGCTCCCCCTGAGTGCAGCGTTGCTTTTGGTATCCGGAGGTTTTTCCACTGAAACAAAGACATTAAACTTTCAGTTCTGCGTTTGAGTGGCAACACAAAATGTATTTCACTTTATGCATTGTAACAGCTTTTAACTGATTTGATCTTTATATAATTTAACCTTTAATTCAGTGATAGGGTTGACATGACTCATGTATTTAAAGTATGCTCTAATATAAAAGAGTAACCGTTTATATGTGTGAAAAGTGGATTTTCAAAAACAATCCTTCCAAATTTTGAATTGGTTGTTTCAATAAAAAGCCTAAACACGTCAGGTCAATGATCTTGTCACTGCTGTTAGAAACAACCTCCACTAACTCGAAATGCTCTTTGCCTTGTAGCGTTTGTCAAATCATTGCAATGATGTGAATCTTAATCTTTCCTAAACTGTATGAGTAGTTTAGAGATGCCTTGTTTTGCTTGTAACCAATCACTGATTGAACTGAAATTGGAGACTTAAATATTCTGCTGGGAGAACAGCATTACAAACTAAATCACTGCCAAGCCTAAAATGTGAACAAACTTTGTTATTCAGGTGCTGGTAACTGAGAACACATTTGACAATGAAGTGATCCTTGTTTTTAAGCATTAATTTCTTTGTTTGGACGTGTGCTTTTCCATCACGGCCATGTTCTGCAGTTGTTCTAGTTGTAACCTTTAGATCTGCTGCTTCATTCTTGCCATACATATTTTTCTGATGTCTGTTTGAAAATGGTGGTTGTTGTATATGTAAGTCTTGAACTTGTTCCTGTGTGTTTTTTACCTGTACCTCTGTACCTGTGAAACTGTAAACGATGGTTCCTCTGTCCTCGAGTGGTAGTGGTTAGAGATTGGGGGCTGTTTGGTCCGTCAATAATCTGTGTCAGTGATCAGCAGTGTCTTTTCTCTCCACCATCCTCTGAAATGTGTCACTCTGATGAGTGTTCTTCACCTGGCTCCTTCAAGCTTAGCTTCTAAAATCACCTCGAAAGATCTTCACAGCTTGTAAATTTGTCATCTGTCCTGATGGGAACAGGATTTGCCTATGAATGCAGTAGATTTCTGCCTGGCGAGGTTCTGCTTTGAGTACAACGTCCTAAACTTGTGGACTCTAGTACTAGTACATGCCATTGTTTTTTCAGCAGCAATCTTCAGCTTTTTTTGCCTTTTGCCTATAATAATACGTATAATAAACTATAATGCTTGTACATATCAGATATTACTTGTTACATTGTACTTAGCTCTTTTTGTCTGTTTTTTTTTCTTAATTTGACATGTTTTGTAGTACTGCTTTTTCATGATTACATTTGTCAATCAAACAGATGTGGGGTGAAAAGTGGAAGTGTTCATTGTTTCATTTGTTTTTTTTAATAAAAATTATCCTAAATTTGTAGCTTGGTGTCCTGTTTTACTTCTTATATATAGCAAAATGGGATATATACTGTCTTTTTCTTCTTTACACTGTACCTAAAATATGTAAAATGGCTGTAAAGTTGCAATATGTTGCAGTAAATAGTGGGCTCATTAAAATAAAGATAAGCATTTATTCTCAGTTGCAAACAGAAAATATAAGATGTTAATCCTGCATTTAAAGTTCTCTAGAACACAAAAAAATCCTACTACTTTTACTTGTCATGCAAAGGGTAAACAACACATTGATTTTTGAATTTGAATCACATCCAGACATACTTTTACATACAGTGAAATTAAAATTAACTATTAGCCACTATAACTATTATAATCCACTTTGTAAAAGTCTAATGTATCATAATACATATATTTCAGAATCTGTATCTTAACGATATAAGATCATTTGATGACGCCCTATTGAAAGTAAAATAAATGAATCCTTTTGAATTGCATGGCTAAAATGATGGTCTCACAAAACTGAAAACGCGAAGGTAGCGGACAATGGCTGGGAGCGGCACTTCGGCCGTGCGCATGCGCAGGCATCTTGTGCTCCTCGCGGAGACCGGGCAACGTGAACCATCTTAATATTTTCCTTCATCTTTGGTTGTGGATGCTGCTGGAGGAGCAAACAGCCATTTTTGTCTGCCGGTGTTCACGTTCGAAGCACATGTGCAACACCACCACTTTTCAATTACTGAATGCTCTTTTCGCGAGAATGACTCGTTCTTAACAGTGGATGTTTGGAAACTGTCTGCTGTCCGCCATTGACAAGTGACAGGCTGGGTAAGTTAAGGTGAATGAGGAGATAAGGCGGCTGTTGGCTAACTTACAGGCTTCGTGTGTGATGTAACTGCATTAAACTCAGTGCTGTGTCAACTATTTCTAGATACTTATATCCATTGGATTAATTACGCGAGGAGCGCAAAATGACGAAGAAGACGGGCGCTCACCTAACGGTAGAGCACTCCGCTTCCTTCACAGTAAAGTTAATGTCAATGTAAAGGGGAAACGTACGATGCCATCCATCGTCCTACCGAACTGCATTTAAGGACGAAAACATCCGTATTTTATTAAATAATAACGTTTCCTCCGCAATGATGCTCGACATGAGCGTGTTTGGGAGCTTGCGTCGCTGTAACTGACGTTGGGTTTTACTTTGAAAGCCACGGCCGGAAGCGGTTTGTTTTGCGTGCGCTTACCTTCCGCCGCTCTGTCTGAAGCATCACAACATTATCCTCCTGCTTTGTTCGAGGGCCAGAAAGCACCGCACTTCACTTCGATGAAGGTAAAATTTGGATCGACAGTGTTTATAGATGTGTGTATGTATGTATGTATGTATGTATGTATGTAAATATATATATATATCAGCACAAGGGTATGTATTTAAACAGTCCTGTAATTTTGATTTTGTTTCTATATCTGGCACGCTGTCTGTTCAAACGTTACATCCTCAGTGAGCTCCATACATCCTACTATGTCTTAGTTTTTTAACGTTTTTTTAGTGTCTTTTAATATGTGGTAATTAGTGAAAACCCGCTGTTACGTGCATCGGGGTGTAATGTGCGTCTCCTCGGAGCTGGGGCCTGCGCTGTTTACAGTCCGTTCACATGTCCCGAACCTGACGTTTCAACCCCTTTTCTTTGTCTTGCCCTTGTTACCGTGTCATCGGGGGTAGCTTTGTCCTTTATGAACACCGCTCCCCGGCGTCGGTCACCTTGGTTGATCTGCTGCCAAGGCAAACGTTGCCACTGCCCAGCCGCAGGCCGCGACCATCCACCGGCTCATTTCTTTATCTGCGGCCAAAAATAGAGCGACTCAAGATGCATGAATGAGGGAGGACACTAACTCCTGCGTGTCGGTTTTTGGCCTCTCGCAGCGTCTCTGTTTGCGTTTGGAGGCAGTGAACTTGAAAGGAGATGTGAATATTGGTGCATTGCAGTTAGCGTTGGGAAGCGGGTGGGTGGGTGCGGGAGGGGGGGGTGAGAGAGCTAGACATAAACAGGGAGGGAGGGAGGGAGGGAGCGAGCGAGCAGGAGAACAGGTGCACCTCCTTCTTCAGAGCAGGAAGCAGGACTAGGGAGAAAGTCACGATGCTGGCTCTTGTGTCCTGTCCTGTCAGGATTTAGACACTCAGACTGGAAACTGACTAATTGCTGGTCTCCACACAGACCAGCACACATCTGGAACTAGTCTTTATGGCGAGATATTGTTTGGGCTTTTGGTTTTAAAGACATTATGATGTATATTGATATTTGAAAGCGAAAACAATTTAATGATAAGACATTGGTGAGCGTTCCTTATTTAGCATGAGCACAAAACATAAACATTATTATACGATCATTTAAATCAGGTTGTTAAAGAATTGTAACCAAGATGTCGAGTGGTCTCACAGCAGAGTAAATGTGTCTCAGGAATGTATTCACATTTAACATTCAACTGACATGTTTGCTCTGATTATGTGTTAGTGTGTGTGTGTATGTATGTATGTATGTATATATATATATATATATATGCTTCTAATGTTCATTGTCCCTATTTCCCACTTTATCCTGTATTCATATTCCCTCTGCTTTGTTTTTGATGTCGCTGACCAACAGATAAAAGATGTGGTGACACTGAGCAGCTGTCAGCAGAAACATCTTCCAACCTCCTTGTGATCTGTTTCTTTTCCTGTTCTCACAGTGTGAATGAATCTAGGCAATGTCCACCATGGTGTATCCACGTGAAGAAGCTCTGGAGCGCCTGAGCCAGGATGAGATCGTCCTCAACACTAAGGCTGTCGTGCAGGGTCTGGAGACGCTGCGTGGTGAGCATGCCCAGCTTCTGAACTCGTTGCTGGACTGCGCTCAGCCACCTGTCGCCCAGGAGAAGTCTGGGGTGCTCCGCAAAAGTCTGGAAGCCATCGAGCTCGGCCTAGGAGAGGCACAGGTGAGACTAACATTTTTTGTGGGGCTTGATAAGTTAGCGAACAGGCAAGGTACAGTTTTTAACATGTATTACATTTCTATTCAGGTAATCATTGCCCTGTCCAGCCACCTGAGCGCTGTGGAGTCGGAGAAGCAGAAGCTGCGCGCTCAGGTGCGTCGGCTCTGCCAGGAGAACCAGTGGTTGCGAGACGAGCTGGCGGGAACGCAACAAAAGCTGCAGCGAAGCGAGCAGTGCGTTGCCCAGCTGGAGGAGGAGAAGAAACACCTGGAGTTCATGAATCAGATCAAGAAGTTTGACGACGACGTGTCGCCCTCGGAGGAGAAGAACCAGACTTCTGGTGGCAGCGGCGGAGGAAGTGGAGGAGGAGACTCCTCAAAGGACAGCCTGGATGACTTGTTCCCCAACGATGATGACCAGGGACCCGGTATGACATCAGCAGCAGTGATCAGGCCTTAGACAGGCTCCAGCTGGATTTTAAGAGATGATTACCTAATGTTTGTGTGTGTGTTTAAGCATCTCGGTTCATAGTAGAGCTGCAGCTAGCGTTGGTTTCTCGGCAGCTTGTTTAACGTTAATTTTAGTTTTTGATAGTCTTAGTTACGTTCACACTCTTTAGTATAGTCTCTATAGTTTCAGTCGACTAAAAGTCTGAATATTTTAGTCTTATTTTAGTCAGAGTTGTCCATGACCTTATAGACCTAAGAATATGGTACATCTATTCCAGACACGGGAGATAGAAGATTGAATTCACAGCATATTTATTTTGACAACCAAACATGTTATAACTTTTGGATTGACCAGAAAAAGGGGCGTCAGTCAGAGACGAGTCTTACCTGTCACCATACCTTTCAGAACAAACCAAAACAAGCCGATTGCTGCAACTTAGTAAGTAAATTAATAACGACTCGCTTCAGTCTCGTTTTAGTCAACGAGAGACATTATTATTATTGTCACCAAGTCTCGTCTTGCTTCTGTCACATAATAAGGGTTCGTTGACGACAATACGAAAGCAATATGTTATTATTTATGTAATTATTAAAATTATCCACAATTAGCAGAAAAACACATTAAAAACTAAATAAGACACATTATTAATCGTGAATTTTAAATTTATACTCACATGTTGCATATTAGCATATCAGGTATTTTTGTGCATATCACCGGCATTTAAGTAAAGTCTTCTTTTAATATTGAAAGTACTGATGTGTAATGACTGTAGATCTCACACAGTGTGTATGAAAACGTCCACAGTAGGAGTTTCTCTGAAACAACCGTTTGGTACATTTAAAATTACAGCTAAAACAGAATTTAGAAATCACTTTTGTACAGACCTGTGTATAATGTAGGTCCCCCCAAAAAAGTGGCACTTATGTCACTACCGTATGTATTTTAATAGAAGGGAAAGTCCAGACAGAATCCTTCCTGTGCTAACTCGCTCATCTTCAGGGTAGGGTTGTCTTTAATTTAATCAGTCAGAACTCAACATTCAGTGCTTACTGGAAAAGGCGAGGTGTCAGCTGCTGAATCTGAAAACTAATT
This sequence comes from Microctenopoma steveboyesi, assembly GCA_032359275.1. NCBI lineage: Eukaryota > Metazoa > Chordata > Actinopteri > Anabantiformes > Anabantidae > Microctenopoma > Microctenopoma steveboyesi. Next base: position 7,441,159 of record JAUMHF010000010.1, on the reverse strand, counting down.
TAAACACTGAAGAACAGGTTCTGTAGTCCTGGTCTTGATAGTATCAGTTCCTCCCATTAGCAGCAAACATATAATTGAATCCTCCATTGTAATGTAGTTTGTGCTGGACATCCGCATTGTCTAAACAGAAGCTCAGTCTTGTAAGTGGATCTTTGATCTGCCAACATTAAAGGTCACTTGTGCAGCACATTCCAGTTTTTAGCTTGTTTAGCTCCTCATTAGTCCAACAGTGAGAGCTGCAGTGCTTCCTATCCAGTCTCTTCAATTATTGATTAGCGAACACACAAATCCTGTCTCTGTACTTTTGTCTCTTTATCTTCACATTTTATTCACGACCTTAATGTATGACGGTGTACCTTCCCATGTGACCTATAGCGCAGCCCAGCGGAGAGGTGGCAGCTCAGCAGGGAGGCTACGAGATCCCCGCCCGCCTCAGGACCCTGCACAACCTGGTCATCCAGTATGCCTCTCAGGGCAGGTATGAGGTGGCAGTGCCGCTGTGCAAGCAAGCCCTGGAGGACCTGGAGAAGACATCTGGGCACGACCACCCGGACGTAGCCACAATGCTCAACATCCTGGCCTTGGTGTACAGGTGAGGGATCTAAAGCTGCACATTTATGAAGTAGACCAAGAAAAAGCTTTAGGTTTTTAACAGAGCTGTTGTTTCATTTTGTCCCCCAGAGATCAGAACAAATACAAAGAGGCGGCTCACCTCCTGAATGACGCCCTGGCTATCAGAGAGAAGACGCTGGGGAAGGATCACCCAGCTGTGGCCGCAACCCTCAACAACTTGGCTGTGCTGTACGGGAAGAGGGGCAAGTACAAGGAAGCCGAACCCCTCTGCAAGAGAGCACTGGAGATCAGAGAGAAGGTATCAATTGTACCTTTTAGTTTAGTTTTGTACCTCCTACAAAGGATTCAACCAACCACTCAACCTGTAATGTTCTGTGAACATCACCTTCAGGTACTGGGGAAATATCATCCTGATGTAGCCAAGCAGCTCAACAACTTGGCCCTGCTGTGTCAGAACCAGGGCAAGTATGACGAGGTGGAGTACTACTACACACGCGCTCTGGAAATCTACGAGTCTAAACTGGGAGCCGATGACCCCAATGTGGCCAAGACAAAAAATAACCTGGTAGGAACTTTTTCTTATTGGCTCATGCTGGATATGCCACATTTTTGTTTTCTGCTGCTTCTGTTTTCTGCTTCAGAGATGCATTGTCAATGTGATGTATTGATCATACACAGGCTACGTGCTACCTAAAGCAGGGGAAGTTCAAAGACGCCGAGGCTCTGTACAAAGAGATTCTCACCAGGGCACACGAGAAGGAGTTTGGCTCCGTCAATAGTAAGTAGAGCCAGCGGTGAGTCGAACTGTGAGTGTGAAGGTGTTAAAGGATCCTGGCTCGACTGCAGGATATGGGCCGACACTCATAGTCACCAAGCAGTTTAAATTCCCATTAAAATGTTTACAAAGCATTAAAAAATAATGTTCAGAAGCCTCTTGAGCACTCGAACCGTTCCCTTACACCACACCCCCCCGTCGCCCTCTCTGCGGGCAGTGGGATTATTTCGTGCTAGCAAAGCGTGTGAAGCAGCTTAATGTTGACGTTTCTCTCCCGCCACCACCTAAGCCCATCAAACCCTTGCGTGCTCACATGGCCCGCACGGGACGGGGCCGTGGTAGGAATGTGTTTGGAGAGGTACAGTCACATGTTTATATGAAGTCGCCTTAGGTCAGTCCATTTTTCCCTCTAATGTTGGCCACATTGTTAGTGCTGAATATCGTGTAGCTTTTATATCGTTTTCCTTTCTGTGCTCTTTTTGCAGACGACAACAAGCCAATCTGGATGCACGCAGAGGAGCGAGAGGAGAGCAAGGTCAGTTGTTCAGGCTGACCCTTTCCACTGATGACCCTGTCTGGCAGACAGCCCATTATGTTTGGCAAAATAAGAATGATGGGGAGCAGCAGACTATATAAATTACAACAGGGGCTTTTTAATAGGGTGTTTAATGAGCTAATGTTTCATACTTGGCTCCTTCTGCTCTGTGCTTCTTTTTAATCTTTCTGCCTGTCTCCTTTCTTTTTATCTGTCAGGGTAAGCGCAAGGACTCTGGCCCATATGTAGAGTATGGGAGCTGGTATAAAGCCTGCAAGGTGGACAGGTGAGTCAGCTTAGATTTAGATTTCTATAGACTTTGAAGCAATAGAAAATCTGTGTTTAATTGGAATCCTGCTGGATTGTTTTGCAGCCCTACAGTGAACACAACCCTCAAAAGCTTGGGAGCTTTGTACCGTCGCCAGGGCAAACTGGAGGCAGCAGAAACACTGGAAGAGTGCGCCAGCAAATCACGTAAACAGGTGCCATACAGACACTGAGATACTTTGGTTGGATTAGTCACCTGAGCTCTTGTTACCATGAAGAGTGTGCACAGTTCATACACATGCTGTGTAATTCTTACAGTTCTCCTCATTACTCCTAGTAGTTAGTATTCGCTCTCTGTCTCTCAGGGTATTGATGCTATCAACCAGAGTAAGGTGGTGGAGCTGCTGAAGGACGGGTCAGCAGCAGGGAGTGACAGACGACACAGCAGGGAAGGATTTAACGGACCAGGGGGACAACGGGGGGAGAACGAGGGTGACGACTCTGCCGAGTGGAACGGGGTTCGTTTACAGTTATAAATTCATTTTAATGCTGAGGACAACATAACCTTGCAAATAATGCTGTGAAAGAGAGATAATTGTAACTAATGTTTATGTGGAAATGTCCTTCAGTGTGGCTCCTCTTGACTCCGCCAATTAAACCAAAAGCACAAGAAAGAAGCCTCTCTACTCTGCTGAGGAATTTTTCATACTTAATGTTTCTCGTTTTTCCTGCAGGATGGTAATGGGTCTCTGCGTCGCAGCGGCTCCTTTGGGAAGATTCGTGATGCTCTGAGAAGGAGCAGCGAGATGTTGGTGAAGAAGCTGCAGGGGAGCGGACCCCAAGAGCCGCGTAACCCGGGGTACGATTGCTATTTGTGTGACCTCACTGTTAGAGAGAAAGAGAAATTGATCATGACTAAAAGAAACAAAAAACAAATAATACAATAAAAAACAATTATTTTAACAAAACAGATGCATAAAACTTTCACATTTAAATTAAAACCAGCAAGTTCTCTTTTATCGCTGAGCAGTTTTCTGTTTTCAACCAGTATTTAATTTTATTGGTTTAATTAAAAAATAATGTATTTATTGGTAATTTGTTGCTTTATTGATCTGTTTTTCTGCTCAGAATGAAGAGGGCGAGCTCGCTCAACTTCCTCAACAAGAGTGCTGAGGAGACCACACAGGTAGAGCTCGTTACATACTGCAGTATGCTCATCTCTCACCGTGATTAATGGGGCATCACAGAAAGACTGTGAGGAAACACATACACTGCTTTGTCCAGTGTTTGTGCTGACATTCAATCTGTTGTTAGGACACCAACTCTGGGCTGTCGGACTGCAGGGGACTCAGTGCCAGCAACGTGGACATATCCAGACGCAGCTCCCTGATTGGCTAGACGGGGACAGGAGGTGGGACTCGGCGTCGCGTGGGGGCCCTGACAAGAGAGGCTGTTTGGCAGCTTGGTTCGGTTCAAACACAATCTAAAGCTCAAAGCAGAAAGTAAACACTTGTTCCTGCAGCATATATTTTTGAAGAACAATGACAGAAAAAACGCATTAGCACTATTTATGTCATCCCGTAGGACGACGTCACTGCTGCTGCGTCGCTGTACAAACCGCTGTCATCGACTCGAAAAGAGAATATTTAGATCCATTTATCAGCATGTTGCTCACTAGGAAGTGGAATGTCTGTACCTGAACGCCTCGTGTTTTTGACTCATAGCACCATAGCAGAGCATCATATTCCTCGATGTACACCCTCACGTGCAGACACTCGACCTTACGTAGGCTAGATGGTGGAATTCAAAAAGAAGCTTCGCATTCTGTACGTTTCACTAGTAGCATGATCTCGTAGCTGATGCTAAGCACCCGTTGGATGCACATCACAGGCGGTGAAAATGGTTCCGATTATATTTGGAAATGTATGAAAAAGAGAATACGAGCAATTCACAAAAACGACAGCAGTAACCATTTAAACCTCATGTTTGCCATCTCGATTTTTTTATGTATATATAGTTTTAAATTATTTGATATTTCTTTCTTTGTATATAGTGCACAATAATAATGTTTTTGTTTACACTTGATTAGGTTAAAGAGTTTGAAAAAAAAAATACAACTAATCTGTAGGAGGAAGACTGGAAAAGAAAAGGGGGGGGGCATTAAGATGGACAGATGAAAAAAGAATAAAAGACGTAAAAGTCAGCTGTGACGATAAATTGATTACCTCAATACTGAGATTCGGAGGAAGCTTCCACGCCATCAGGGTTCAGACTGAACAGTTGTGAAGCACTACATCGCTGTACTGTAGATATTTCACTGGATCTAAGAATGTACGAATGGCACGTTCTTCATTGTTTTTGTTGAAGTTATGATGATCAAGAATGAAAAAAGAGCCAGAAAGTTCAAGTGTATGTCAGCGTCTCAGAAATACTACGTATGAGGTACTACAGGAACCTTAATTAATCACTACAGTCGTTACACTCTGCTCTGCCTCTGACGTCTATGTTTTTGAATGTCAGGATTTTTGCCAGACAGCAGGAATCCCGAACAGCAGTAAACGAAATGCTGTGACAGAGAAAAGTCCACTTGTGTTTACAATCGTTAAAAGTATATGGAAGGCACTGTGTGGGTTACTCCCAATCAATCCCTCATGGCGGATGCATCTACAACATGTTCAATGATTGCTGAAGGTGTGCAAATCAATCTTCAGAGTTGTGTTTTTAATGCTGATGTCGGTGGATTTCATCATAATGCAGCCTAATAATCATAATGGAGACGATGTGACTGTCCGTCCTCTGTGTGTTTTGTTTTTTTGCCTTGGCCAAGAGCTTTTATGTAGAAGGAACTGAAAACGATCATGAATGTTGAATTTTATGTTAGTTATAGATTCTGAAGGCACTTCCATTGGATTTTTTTTTTTATGATTTCTACACTGTCCTGTTGTTGACATAAACTGCACCGAAGTCTAAATGAAACCAAGAGAATTTTCCACAGAATGTAAATGTTGTTGAAATCAGACAAAGCTGTTATCAGATTGTCAAGAAATGCCTTTTTCCTCAAGTGTTTTTTATATGTTCTGATGTAGCGCAGCAATGAAGGTTCATTTTACAGACTCTGGTTCCAATAAAGGGACGACTCGGGTTTGCCGTGAGGCAGTTTGTCAACACTTGTGCAGCCACGCAGTCGCCACACGGCTACACGACCCCAAGTCGCCCCTTTCTGTGATCACACCTGTTCAAGTCCGAGTGCAATAATTTGCTAACTCTATCAACCTCTGGTTGTGTGTGATTGAGTGCGCAGAGCGGTGCGGGTCGTAGCGTTATGATGAAGGAATGTGAAGGGAAAGCGGAGAGAAGCGAGCGCAGAAGAAGAAAACGGGCTTAAGAGAAGTGCTTTAAGTGTTGTCTGCAGCAAATAATGTACAGAACTATCCGTGTTTGATCTTTATGTGTATGTTTACTGTACGTCACATTCTCCGTCTTTATTATAACGGGACATTTCTTTAATCACGGCGTTATATCAACACTGTGTAGTTATGTAGAACACTCATTTGTAGCTGGTCCTGTAGAAACCACCTCCTCACACACAGCACATATCATAGCACTAATACTAAGCATCACTCATTCGGCCTGGTTCGAGGGCGAGGGGGGGGCGACAGTTGTAAATATTTATCTCTGTGTTGCTGGAGGAAACATCTGAATCTAGTTCCTCTGCTGTACTTGTCTGAGCACTTATGGTGTTCAGTGCTCGTACTCGGAGCCATGGATGGTAAATGTTGGGTGGGGTGAGGTGGGGGTAATTTCAGCTCCTGTATGGCTGATGAGGGAAGGGGCCAACCTCATGTATTTTATCTAAGGTTCAATAAATACAAATTCCACTTTTCAAACTGATTCTGTGTTTTGTATGTTTTCCTCCACATAATGGCAACAAATAAAAACCCACTTTGTCGTCAAACCAAATTCTGTGCTAGAGTGTGTGTGTGTGTGCATTTTCACAGCTTGGCCTGGGGGTGTTAACCGTACACTGCGCCTTCACAGAGATGTCAGTGACTTCCTGACTCATCGACGGCAACGACACACACACACACACACACACACACACAGGAAACCAGACACACCAGAGTTTAGATGAAGAATTGTGTCTGATCAGCTGTCGCATCATCCAGATACAGCTCGGCGAGTGATTGATTGTGAGTGACGGGAGCCCGAATGAACTGGGATTAGAAAGTAAGATGACTTCAAATATTCAGTGATGTGACACTTTTGTTTTTATTTTAGTAACAGGAAATTCAGAAGCTCTGTTTAGACGTGACAGTTTATGTAGCTCAGTATGATCCGGAGCATAACGCTTTTGGTCCTACAAGAGCTTTGCTGGTTTAACGTTGGTTAATGAAAAGGTTTTGCAGACATAGTTGATTAGATTTGTATTCTAGACAATTTGTATTCTAGAACTTTGTTCATAATTCACAATCAGAGAAATTAACTTACTCTAAAATCAAAATGTATTCATCCTGGTGGCTGCTTTGTC
>JAUMHF010000010.1:7415334-7428236 GCA_032359275.1 Microctenopoma steveboyesi | reverse complement strand
AGACGATCATGTCCAGCGAGAAAGGTCGACTGCCTGAACGCAACACGCGCTTCCTGGTCACGCAGGTACAAGGTCACGCTGCAAAGCGATTTGAACGTTTAAAGGTTTCACTTTGTGGTATTTGTTGTGGTTCCTAACCTGTGGGTCGGGACACCACAGTGAGTCACAAGATAGGTACATTTCAGTATATTTTATCCCAACAGTTTAAGCATTCATGCTTTATACTGTGTGTGTGTGTCTGCAACAGATCCTTGAAGCTTTGCGGTATCTGCACTTGAAACATATCGCTCACTGTGACCTGAAACCTGAGAATGTTCTTCTGGCCTCTGCAGACCCTTTCCCTCAGGTGGGTTTTTTTACAACTTTATTCCTTCACTGCAGAAGCTAGTTGTTGCGACACCTCTCTTAAATAACTCTGTGCGCGCCGCAGGTGAAGCTATGCGACTTTGGCTTCGCCCGCATCATCGGCGAGAAGTCGTTCCGGCGCTCGGTCGTGGGGACGCCGGCCTACCTGGCGCCTGAGGTGATCAGCAGCAGCGGCTACAACCGCTCGCTGGACATGTGGTCCGTGGGGGTCATCATGTATGTGAGCCTGAGTGGCACGTTTCCCTTCAACGAGGACGAGGACATCAAGCAGCAGATCACAAACGCTGCCTTCATGTACCCTCGTCAGCCCTGGGCCTCCATCTCACTGGAAGGTGAGGATGATTTGCTTTGACTTTCTGACCAAACTCATGCAGTCTTTCAATAATCAGAAGTCGGAGTGTCCTTAAACGCATCATTAGAAAACGATATTACATGTGTATCATTATATTCTTTGTAGTACATCACCTCAGTGAGTAAAATGTGCACTACTTTATAATAAAACAGCAACCTACTAAATGTTTTGTGTCTTTGGAAGCGTTAGGACCCACAGTAAAAGTCAAAAGTGTTCTTTGCGTGTGATTTATGGTGTGTAGTGTCTCCTCTTTATCAGTAGGTGTCTCCAGCGAGCCATGTTTAAAACCATTTCAGTACGTCTGTGTCTGTCTCCCTCTCCAGCTGTGAGTCTCATCAATAACCTGCTGCAGGTGTCGTTGAGGAGGAGGTTCAGTGTGGGCAAAGCACTGGGACACCCCTGGCTGCAGGTCAGTCTCAGCATGTCTGTGTTACTCATCAGCATGAGCTCGTTTCAGTTTTTAATGCAGTCACTGTATATTTGCTGAATCTGTTTGACACAATACTGAGACGATACCAGAATCAGGGTTTGATGTCATGTTTTGTCCCAATAACAACGGTCAATATCCAAGTGTCTTTATTTTAAACCGCTTACTGGAACAACGCGTTTTCTCTCCTCCTCCTCCTCGTCCAGGACTTCCAGCTGTGGCGTGACCTCAGTGAGTTCGAGCAGAGGATGGGCTGCAGGTATCTAACGCACGAACACGACGAGGAGCGCTGGCGGCGCTACAGCCAGGAGAAAGGCCTGGACTTCCCCTCCCACCTCTGCTGGGACCACGGCAACGACTCTGATGTGTGACCTCAGCCTGGAGATGAAAGGTTGTAGACTACAGAGCAGTGAACCACGTATTTGTATATTGTTACCCGCTGCACTTGTGTTACAACAAGCGTCGTGCTAAAAATAATAAAAACACGAACAACTGCTGTTTAGTAATATAATTGTCCTTTTTAATTCCAAGTTGTGCTTTTGAAAATTGAACTGTGTGAAAGTGTTGTTTTTGGGGCATCAGCATTGACGGAGGGAGTAAGATGAGGGGAGGAGGAGAAAGGAGCACGGATAAAGTCGCCTCACACTGTTTATCATGGCTGACCTGTCATCTCAAATGGGACCAAAACCCTATCTGCTTCCTCACTGACATAGGCCCACGTACAGAACTCTTATTTCATCCAAAACCTGCCTGACACCCTGTCGTCTCTCACTGCTCGCCCCGTCTCTCTCTATGCCCCGCCCCCCCTCTGTGTAATTATAAGTACGGCTTAAAATTTATCATGGACAGAGAGGAGGGAGGTGTGTGTGTGGGGGGAGTCGTTCTCTCTGGCCGTAACAGTTTGTCTTTCTGTCTTCATTCGAGTCCCCATCGAGCCATGGCTCTCTCTTTGTCTACATTTACCCACAGTGCTTTGCTGTCTTCATACTAAACTTCCGCAGTTCAGACTGTGAGCGCTCTCATTCGTCCTCCGATTGTCCCAGAGTTTCTCATGTTTCTAAGAGTTCCAGGCTGAGTTTGATCTCTGCTAACTTTCAGGTTTCACGGTGCTTTTTAAAACAGACTTTCTGTGGTTGACTGGCTTTTTTTTTTTTACTTCGTAGCTCCCGCTGGCTGAAACATTTACAGGCTCCGATGGCTGTGTGATTAAAGACGAATCAGGGGACAGTCTCACAAAGACAGCGTTTCTAAACTTCAACACAGCATGCATCTGCACAAATACACAACCAACCAAGCCAACTCACCAATCAGCTTTTTTTTTTTTATCATGTTTAATAACCCTTCTACAACAATGTCACCTGGAGAGGGGAGAGCAGGAGGCTTTGCTCAAATTAAGAGTTTCTGAAACATCGTTCCTTCTTCTGTTTGACGTCTAAAGGCGGCAGGTATGTTATATGTAGGCTGCTTACATAAGTTCAGTGCAATACCTGACACGCTTCGGGCTTTTAAAGGCCCTCGAATGAGTCTAAACACAGTGTTTAAGATCTGAACAGAGTCTTCTACTCTCACCTTCTCTAGGCAGTGTTTCTGGGGACTGGGGGGAGGAGATTTAAGATTTGAAAGAGGAAAGGGGAAGAACTAAGCATGTGGAAGGGTTTAAATTGCTCTCTCCCAATAGGAGAAATAGGGGGGAGAAGGGATGAGAGGAGGTGGTGAGGAGAAGCGGCTGCATTTATAAGTCGCTCTCTCCGTACAGAGCACTGGAGAAGGAAATGTAGTCCAGGGCATCAGCGGGGCTGTTGGGTCCGATGAACCTGGTCATGCGGCTAATGCAGTACTCGGCCTGCTCGGGTGGCAGCTCTCTGCGCAGCTCCTCCACTGTGATGTAAGTCTGAGAAGGTGGAGAGAGAGATAGGTGGTGTAATTTATACACACAGAGCTGATTTTCAATCCCAACCTGCAATCCGGCATTTTTTTTTTACATAAACATTATGTCGCCAGTGTTTCCACGCAAACCAAAGCAGCAGCTAAGAAACGATGAATATTCATTAAAATATATTCAAACAAAAAGTAGCTTTTGTTTTTATTGTCGGTAATTATTCGCTCCTTTAACTGCTGAGATCTGAAATCCTGTGAATTTATTCTCTGCACGACTTTCGTTTGAACAAGTGGTCAACTTATTTTTCATTGGTATCCATGAGATGAGATGCTGACTGCAGGCGTATAGAGGTCAGTCCGACCTAGTTCAATGTGACTGATTTTCAGTGGAATTGTTATATAATGGCGTCGTGCCGTCACTGCTGAAACACATACTGCGAACGCCACTTACTTTGTCTGAGGCCAGAATCTTGAAGGACGCCATGACCTGTTCTGCGGTGTCGGTCTCGGCGGTCTCGCGGGTCATGAAGTCGATGAAGGCCTGGAAGGTCACAACACCTGTGTTGTTGGGGTCCACCAGGGTCATGATACGAGCGAACTCCACCTCACCCTGTCAGAGAGAAAGGGTTGCTTCAGCTACAGATGACTGAATGCATTAGTCATTAATAAATCTGATCAACGGGTTCAGTTAAAGCTCAACATGTCCGTTTACATAAAGACACTTCAGACGTAGCACTAACCAGATCGTAACCCATGGAGATAAGGCAGGCTCGGAAGTCGTCTGGATCCATCATACCGTTTCTCTTCTGCAAATGCAAAAGAGCAAGTGAGGATTATTTAGTGGAACAAAATCACCCGTCCTAATGTCTTTGAGAAAAAAGTGAAACATCTACACCAACAACTGAGATGCTTAGAATGAAAGACAGGTTTCTTTTGCAGACCCATCTATTGACAATAGTACAAACATCCGGCCAGAGTCCATGAATGCCTCACCCTGTCGAAGTGGTTGAAGGAGGCTCTGAACTCGTTGAGCTGTTCCTGGCTGATGCCCTTGGCGTCGCGGGTCAGGATCTGGTTCTCCACCTCGTTGATGGTTCTGGCGATGGTGGTGAGCAGCTGCTCCCAGCCCACGCGGATGTGCTGTAGCGTAGAAGAGAAAACACATGTGCGCGCGTGAAACAAAAGCAGAGGCGGGAAAAGACGAGAGCTGCTGCAAAACGCCGTGTCAGTCCGGCTTTATTGAAGTTCACTGAAACCTCCATGGTGTAGTTGGTGTGTTTGTTGTCGAAGATGAGCGACTCCTGGATGAGTTGGTGGTCGCCCTCCAGCTTGTCGATGTTGGATTTGTAGTTGATGATGTTCTGCTCATACTGCTTCAGGCTGTTCATCTGTTCCTCCAGGGAGCCGGCAATGTCCACTGAGACATGGCTGATCTCCTGCAAGTATGCAGAGACAGAGTGAGACTTTTAAATATCGGTACAGGTATAAACAACACTTTTTCTTCTGTCGTTTACTCGCAGCATTTGTAGACACACTCACTTTTAAATGATTAATCATGATTGTAATGTCACAAGACTTTATTGTTTATTATTTTATTGATATTACAGAGACACTGTACCTCCATCTTTGTTTGAATCCAGGGTCCGATGATGTTGGCCTGGGCGGCAAACTGGCGCCTCAGTCTCTCGTTGGCCTGCTGTCTGGCCACCTCCTCCTGAAGCATTTGGTCTCTGAGGGGCACAAGGTGCTTCACCTGCAGATGCAAAATGTTCACACCTTCATAAGAGCTTTGTCCTCACAGCTAAAGACGGAAGAGGAAAACATTTTCAGTGGCAAGATGACTGAAGTTTTGACTCTTTTTTGCTACCACATCACTGGATAAGTCCTACAAGCAGCACTTACATGTCTGCCTACACAATAACTTTAATATTTAGACACAGTAAAATAAATAATAATAATATTTCTTATATTAAATGAAGCGAATATTTTCAACTTAGCTGACTTAGAAGGTAATTTTGGTTATTTCTACAGAACAAATATTAAATGGTCCAACGCGTGCCAACCTGAGGCCGCCAGTTATTTTGATTTCCCCTGAGCGTGCACAGTGTCCTAACCTAAACGTGCTCTACTATTTCTGACTTGTCGGTATGTATGTGCCTCATCGTTCTTAGGCAGGTGAGCAAATGCACTAGACAGAGCTCAACATTTCCTGTTCTCATAATGCCAGTGAACAACCAGAAATACCTGCTCAGGTTTTGGTATTTTTCTGGGTAAACTCGACACCATTTCTCTCCGCTCAGCCTCCTCAGTGCATTCCACGTAGTGATTCCTATGTGCGTTTGATTTGACTCACAGTGTCCCACTTAGTGCTGATGTCCTGGCTTGTGAGGTTGGTGTAAGGGTTGATTCCAGATAGCTTGATGCCATAGGTCTGGGAAATCTTCAGGATCTCATTGTGGATGCCCAGGGTGGCCATGCGCTCCTTGTCGGCCTCAGGCAGAGTGGCCTTGAACTGATCATGAGCTGTAATCAAACTCTGCAGGGGATACAGAGGATCAGGGAGATATGGTCAGATAATTGAACCAAGGTGCACATATTTTTGTGTTTTCTATTATCTTTCTGTCAGATGGACTGAAAAAGTAAGTAAGTGTGCTCAGTTTGGTGTCTGACACGATAACACAATGTAGTCCTGATTACAAATAGATAAAGTGTATATATTGTAACAGCTTGTAAGGCGTGGGTGTTGCGTGTTCATGTAGCGTTTCCATGGTGCTGGGTGGTACCTGGATCTCCTCAATGCTGTGGACGATGAACATGTCCTGCAGGTCTTCCATGGCTCCATCCATCCAGTTGTTGAAGGGCGCTGCCCTCTTGGCAAACTCCAGGTACAGCTGGTCGATGGTTTCCCACAGCTTCTCCACACGCTGCAGACATGACAAGCAAGGTTGTCATCCTTTTAAATACTGTACCTGTTACTAGGAGCTAGGGTGCAGTACTAAAAAATAAATATAAACACAATGCCATGCTAATATCACCAAGTTGACTGCTGACCTCCAGTGCATCCCTCCTCTTCTGGGTGAGGGTTCCCAAATTGTCCCACTGGTCACAGATGCCCTGGCAGCGGGTGTTGACTGTGGCAGCATCGTGGTAGTCCAGCTCACTGAAGGAGACAACAGAGTAAGACAACATCAGTGATCTAATATGAAAATGATTTCAAAGTCAAACTTCCATCTTAACTAAAAACAAAATATGCTAACAACAGTCGCGCAACAATGTTCACTGTGAGGTCCTGATATAACCACATGGTATATGGTATGATACACGTGGTAATCATTCTATATTTAATACCATTACACCATGATTGTAATAATGAAAAGCACCATGTTCTATACAGTACTTGAATGGTCATCAGAGAACGTTTGCTTTTAAAGTTTAGACTGATAAATTATTGGTGGCGTGGATACATATTCAGCATTATGGGTCTGAACAGCTCATATTATAATGTATATGGCATCAAAGAGATCTGCTCCAAACTGGCTGTGGAGAAAAAAAAAACCCCAAAGGAGTGGAATAAGAAAATCGTGAGATCAGAGGTTTCTGCTCTTTCATGAACCATCCTTTCATCTTTTTATCCCTCTCATTATGATGCTTTCTACCCATCCAGTGCATCTTTTGTTCTTCACTGTACTGACATTCAAGTATCCTTTCAACACATCTCTCCTATCGTGACCAGCAGGACTCCTGCAACACTTCAGGCACTCACTTTCTCCTTTCCTGTACCACCTACACTTTCCGGAAAAGGCCATTCTGCCCTCAGTCTTATGCGGTTTCTCTTCTAATTCCTTACTCCTGTAAATGCATCCTCCTCTGTATCACGTTTGTTTCACGTTTCTCCCCATAATATTAGTTATATATAATACATCATACATGTTATATTACATCTGCTACAGGTTTTAATAAAACACAGGAAAAAACAAACTGAATATATATTATAATATACCTACAACCCAAAAGGTAAAATAACATCTAGTGGTCTTGTCTAATAGACAGACTAATTGTCAGGTTACACTTTTGGTCCCAGCGTCTTACTTAAGTTCCTGGGCGATGGCAGCGATCTGCTCCACGCGGTCCTGGTGAGCGGCGAGGTCGCTCTCGAAGGCCTCGTGCTTCCTCATGAGAGCTCTGATCTCCATGAGAGAAGCCGACTCATAGTCCTTCTGGGACAGCAGGTCCTCCTTACCTGAAACACACAGATGTGTGTGATCTCAACAGGTCCTTTCTGATCACATTAGTCACTGTAGTTTGAAATCCACAATAAATAAAGGGAATAACAAACTACCAAATTTTAATTTTACCGATAAATACCCCCAGAAAAAGCAAACAGAAACGTAATTGCAGCCTTCTTCTTCTTGTGACTTCCTTTTGTTTTTCGGAAAAATGACCAATCGCAACCTCTCATCATGCCAACCCCATGAACAATCATCTGGAAATCATGTCTCTCTCCTCTCTCTTTTGTCCTCACCTGCAGTCCAGGACTCATGCATGCCGCACTTTTGCTTGAACTTCTCAGCCAGGTGGTCGAGTCTCTCTAGGCGGCGGATCTCGGTCAGAAGCCACTCCTCGTAGCCTTTCTCCACCTGCTCCAGGCCCTTCCAGGCATTGGCGATGTCCTGAAGGACATTAAGAGGTTTCATTAGTGTGGATTTTTGGACCTTTTATTATTTTTCTTCGGGGATAGAAAACCACAAATAAAGATGTAAACCCTCCAGTGTTGTGAAAGTCTAATACTGTGGTCCTCACTGTCGCTGCAGCAACAACAGTACACTGAGTTAACAATCTGTGCTGCTCACCGACACCATCTTGCCTTCGGAGGGCATGAAGGCGGGCCTGTTGCTGAGCCTCAGTTTTGTCTGCAAGGTGTTGAAGTTTATCTCAAGCTGGCATTTCTCCTGGACGCGGGGTGGCTTGTGGACGCGGCGGTAGTCACGGAAATCCTCCAGCTTCTGCTGCATGGCGCGCATGGTCTGCTCGGCCGTGCGGTTCTCCAGCCAGGGGATGGTGCGGCGGATCCACTCAAGCAACTACGGAAGCCAGGGAAATGTAAAGGTTATTGATAGGTTTGGACACCAAGGTGGTTCCTGGTCTGTATTATTTGAGTTTCATATCATGCAGACACTCTTTGGCTCTTTGGTTGTCTACTAAGAGGATTTGCGTTCATTATAGTTTTAATAGCCATGAACTGTAGTGATTTTAGAGCTGCACCTTGTAGAGTCAGTATGAGAACAAGAAAGTACCTGAAACTGAACAATAATACTACGGTTGCAGGGGGAGGATGTGCAGGACAGACTGAGAGTGGGTGAATCTGGCTGCAGTTGTTTCTCACCTCGCTGGCCAGCTTCTCGTACTCCTCCATCAGTTTCTCATTCTCCTGGTTGACGGCCAGCACCTTGCAGATACGGTTGGCAGCTGTCTCGGCCTGAGAGAGTAACAGCATTGAACATACATTCACAATGCAGCATAAACAACCAGTCCTTGTACGTGCCATCAGGTTTACAGCAGTGTCTGCGTCAGAAAATCAATTATAACGTTTCACCACAAAAAAAAACAGGCTAAGATCTTACAGCAGGATTATAATAGTATGCTTAAAAACCTTCGAATTATACATTTACCTAAAAATGTAAATACTATCTGACCTGCTCAGCGCCGGCAAAAGCATGGTAGAAACAGGACACGTAGGTCATGATGGCCTTTTCATCAGGTTTGGGTGTGTTCACGATATCTGAGGGTGGCAGAAAAAAACAATATAAGATCTCAGAATGTATATTATCAATAATATATCTATGCATTTGCCTGGAAACCTTTGAGGTTAAATTCGTCCATGATTTTCATGCAGATGGTTGATTTTCAAGTAGAAATGACCTTTCGTCTTTATACCATCTGTCATTATGTATTTTTGCCGCAGTGGAGGTTACCCAACACCACAGAGACAGGTTTCTACAGAGTCCGATTTAATAAGCTTCACTCTTTCACCTTCAGCATCAAGCATCTTCGGGATGTCCAGGAACTTCTCAGCCACATCAAAGGCAGTGTTCAGGTTACCAATAGGGTCGTCCTAGAGGCACACAGACCAGATAGTTCATAATCAGTTAAAATCATGATCCACACTAGCAGAAGGCAAAGTGAGATTCACAAACTGAGTAATAAGCCAATGTTCCAAGAGAAATATTTGGCAAGCGAGGAGCTACTGTGTGGATCCTGTTTCTTTCCTACACTTTTAATCCAACACATGTCAAAGCATTTCAGATGGATGTTTCTTCTCTGCTTGTCCATACTGAAAGGAAAATACAGTAGCTGCACACTGACACCTGAATTTAAGTCCCAATATGTGATATGTACACCACACATGGACCAGTGCTCTACTAAGCACTGCATTTGAACTGGCAGGATACGTTTAAAAATCATGTTGGTACTGACTTAAAATGAATAATGTAGTCACTACAGGAGCAAGAGAGAGGAAAGATAATGTACCTTTCTCAGTTTGGAGTAGTCGATGAGGTCAGGTCTGTGTCTGTGGATGAGGGCACACAGAGCCAGGCCATCCTTCCAACTGAGCCACAAGAAGAGGGGGAGAAAGACAGGACATGTAAATAGGAGAGTAAAGAAAACACACGGGGTGAGGCGCAGAACAAAGTGAGAAATGGTGGCAAGGAAGCACGGGTAGGATGTAACGATAGGAAAGAGGGTCTGAAGTGGGAGCATAATGCCATCCGGATGCGACATGGCTGCAGTTTGCTATTAATGCCACAGTTCGGCGTTGTAGATCTACCTGATGTGGAAGTTCTGCACATTGACATTCCTGTAGGGGGCAGTCTTCCTCTGGCACCACAGCAGCAGACCCTCCTTAGCAGAGGTCTCTGTAAAACAGGAGAGTGAGATAAAGAGGTGATGAAGAAGGAGGACGAAAGAGGATGGAAAGCTTTATTAATACAGGGTGATATATCCGCAGAGACAAAGACACGTTACTGCAGCAGCAGAAGATAGTGTGCTGAGAGGTCATAAGAAGGTTGGTGGCTATATGACAACAGAAGATATTAAAGAGAGGGCCAATAAAAGAAGAGTTAAAGAAGATGAGTTGAAGCTGAGGGTCACAGGCATGAGCAAGGACAAGGTAAACAAAGTCTGAGTCTTTATAAACAAGAATTTATTGTGACTTGACCCTCTTGACGACGTAGAGACCCAATAAAGTGACATGAGGCATGTGATAAGTGTGAAACAAATCTCCGTGCACCGCAGCCATCGATAAACTCTGAGAGCACGGGAATCTGGTCGATCTGAGATACAGTCTGGCACATGACTCCTCACGGTAGCTGTAAATAGGCACACGTGTAATGTGGAGGTGTTTATGCTGTGATGTTTCAGGATTTCACAGCACATAAAGACAAGAGTTAGCGTTTTTTTGCTTTCTGTCACATTAAAAACAACAAATATAGTTACAGTATCTCAGTTTATCACTGGAAATGTAAACACAATTCATTTAGGTCCATTTCAATCTTTGCCTTCCATTCTGGCAGCTTCGCAGCTCCTGCAGCTACAGTGATAGCTGTGACGGCTGCATTGTCAAAACAATCCCCTCTTCAATCGATGGGTGTCTGTCTGACTTCAGACTTCAAAACAAAAAAAACTAAGTGCAAAAACATCAAGTTGCAGTTTTACATGGGGTTAAATGCTCGACTGTCAGACTTATTTTCTCCTTGACTTCATGTTAAATTACTATATTTAAAACAATTTCTACAAACACACCTTCCACAGAGATGTCTTGGATAGCAAAGCGCAGGATGATGGTCCAGATCATACCAAGGGTCATCTTCACGTTGCCGTCAACGATTTCTGCACAAACAAACACACATTTATTACTTTCTATATTCAAAGACTTGGTTCACACGATTCCCTCATGACTCTTTACAAGATATAGATAATATAATATCACAAACAACTGCAATTCATGCCACAACTAAATTAATATTTATTCAAATTAATGTTTTTAAACTATAAGATTTAGCACAGTGTCAAACATGTATGATGACCTTGAGTAAATTATAATATCTTTGAATAAATTAACAGCCAATTCCTCATGTTTGTTCCCAGTTGGATCATCTGTAGTTTACCTTCCTGTCACTGCCAACTCATTTCAAATCTCCTGACGCAATGAACTTTGCCAGCCATCTGGCGCTCCAAAATAGGTCCAAGAAATGCAAATACTATGTCACCTTGGTATAATAATCAAAGGAGAAATGAGGGGGCAGGACTATGGGGCAAATAATGTGAGGAGGATATTAGTCGAAGCAGGCCTCTCACCCTCAGCACCAATAGACACCAGCTTGACCCCCTTGCTGCAGATGAAGTCTAGAGCTTTATTCACGTTGGCGATCTTGTGGAAACGCATCTTGCCTTTGTCGGGTTTAGGCAGCCTCTCGCCTGAAGGACAGAAGACATATTTACTAGAGCTGAAGTGAATATTCGGTCAATCGACAGAAAGCCAACGTCAGCTGTTAATCTTCTGTTAATCTTTGCTGATTTCCTCTGTTGTAGCTTCCTCTATATTGCATCATCGTGGTTTTTACTGGGTAGAGGTGTCCATTCTCACTATGTCTTAAACATTTGAGGGGTCATGCAATGATATGAATTAGATAATAGAAATTTAAAGATATTAATAACAAAGAAAATGAATTTTAAATAGCTTTCCATACATACACAGCATATCGTCCAGAATTGTGTGTGTGTTGATGAGATGCACCTGATATGACCTCCAGCAGCAGCATAAGTTTAAGGCCATTTCTGAAGTCCTCCTCAATGTTCTCAATCTGTGTCCCAGCCTTCCTCAAGTGGGAGTTACACCAAGCTGTGAAGGTCTGAGAGGGAGACGGGAGAGTTGGTTACGCGGCCGCCTGTCTGACGACAGCACTGACAGCAGGCGCCATACCTGTATCTACTATACATACAAGAGGAAAGGAAATAATCCCACATTCACACACACAGCTTCCCCGTTGAGAGCAGGGACAGCTGTCCACTTCAGTTTGCCATCCTGTTATGAGTCCAGCTGCTGACACTGAAAGTGCAGAGATGTACAGTGACGCATCACTTTGACAGCTACTGTTGACTCAACAGTCCCGAACAAGGTCGACGTGACCTCTGGTTTAATGTTCTTTTAGAAAAGCGTGTGTTTCATAGGAGTACGGGCATACAAACAAGTATTTAAAAAATGAAGAAATGTGGTATATGCTGGTCCATGTTTGGCTCCTCGGTGTTGTGTCGAGCTTTTTTCATGAGCAGGTTCTGTGTCTTTGAGAAACCAGATCTCCTGTCTGTGAAACCCAACTGCTCATTAGGTGATGTCGCGGCGGTGCATAATGGGGAGAATACAGATGGTGATGTAAATGGCTCTCAGCCACTGAGTGCTTGCTTTGGGTCCATTGCCTAATGGCGCCAGGAGTGCACGTCGGGGACAATTCAATTGGTTCCATCGGGGCATTCAATCAATTGCTGAATGGTATTTTGAGAGGCTTTCATGGTGTTTAGCCTTAAATGTGAATATGGGAGGTGCGTGTGTTCGAGGGCTGCTACAGTGGAGTCAGAGCTTTGCCGGGGTCTGGAGCACGTGTGGGCGTAGAAGCAGAATAAGTACATGAGCTGAATAACTGACTACAGATGATAGTGTGGGCAGAGTGGCGAGGGAGACTAAACAGATACACGGGGAGAGAGAAATGTATAAATTAGCAATAAAGCAGGTTTGTTCTCAGTGACAGCATAAATGCTGCATTAGAGCACAGTGCATTAAACAAGCTGGAAATGAAAATGTATGTCCATTAACTGTGTGTGTGT
>JAUMHF010000010.1:7367226-7415022 GCA_032359275.1 Microctenopoma steveboyesi | reverse complement strand
ATATAACTTCAATATCTGACATCTGCACTCAAGTGTGACTATAGAGCTACATGGATGGACAGAGAAGCAAAGCACCAGAGACAGACAGACGGGACTGTGACACAGAGTCGGATAGAAAAAGACACCGGTACATCTCTCAGAGAGCGAGGGAGGAGGAACGAGAGAAACCACTTCAGTGACTCACTGAAGAGAAAAGGTAAGTTAGTGGAGGGAAAAAGTGCACAGC
The DNA here is from genome assembly GCA_032359275.1 of Microctenopoma steveboyesi. Classification (NCBI taxonomy): domain Eukaryota; kingdom Metazoa; phylum Chordata; class Actinopteri; order Anabantiformes; family Anabantidae; genus Microctenopoma; species Microctenopoma steveboyesi. Next base: position 7,414,796 of record JAUMHF010000010.1, on the reverse strand, counting down.
GCAGGAGGAGACACACTGTGCTCCACTCTCGAGGCAAAAACAATTCCGTCAAGTGACACCGTTCATCAACAGCAGCTCAAATGAGCAATCCATCATTTGAAGCCATTTTCAAGCTGAACTTTAGCCTGTTACAGTTTCTATTGGTGGATTCTGTACTGTTGGTTTGACAAAACAAGAATTCTAGTAGTCATTTTAAATGTAACTTAAGTTTTTCCTCACTGGCCTACCTATAGAGAAGCAGACACAAGCCCAGCGCGGCCATGTTTGAGAAAGGAAATACATTTGTGTAAAATGACATCATTCTATTCAAACGGACGTTCTTAATTTGAAGGCTAACAAGAAAGACACTTATAGACAGAAGGAGGCGGTGAAGTAGAGATGTGAGAAGCGACAGGAATGCCCAGGCCCTGGTGTAATTTGATGTAAGCCACTTGAGAGGAGAAGAGGCTGCCTGTCCAACCAGCCGGGGTCCCAGCAGGTGCTCGTCGTCTTTGCCATGCATGACCAAATTTAGCCGGAGAGGAGACGAGAAGGTGTGTGAAGGAGGAAGGAGGTGGAAGAGGGCCAAAAGAGCAGGGATTGGGGGGGTGGGGGGGTAAATTAGAAAGGAGGAGGGGGAGAAAAGACTGAAAAGAGGGGAGGGGGTTGAGGAGTGCAAAAAGGCAGAGGTGGCAGCAGAGGCTAAATCAGGTTGCTATGAGACACCACCGGCCATCTGAGAAGGCAGAATTCCTGAGGTGAAGTGTAAGCGTCCGAGACGGAGAAAAGGAGAAGATGGAAGGAATGGATCAAAGAAAACGGCGAGGTATAAAATAATGAACTCGAGAACGTGTGGGAAAGAGGAGACGGGTGAAACCTCATCAACATCAAAGGGGACTAAACTGGTGGTAATTGAAATGAAGATAATTCGCTTAACCTACCGTAATAAAGCTGCTAATAAAAACAAAATCCCAAATTCATTACACCCAGAGTGCTTAACAGAGCACGGGATGATAAAAACAATTATCTGTCTTACCTGTGACAGTCAGCGCTATTATTTCTAGTCCGCTGCATCTGTAATGCTCTATTATATCATTATCCCATGAGGTTGGTATGAAGCCCGTGGTCTGTCTACAGAGTCTATCAGCATGAAGTCACCCTCCTGCCCAGCACCACCTGCCTCCCTCCTCTCCTCTGTCTCTCCACACCTGTCAGTCTGGCCCGGCTCAGCTTGGCTGGAACCTTTTTACAGGTCTTTCTTGTAAAATGAGGTCACAGCGGTGCAGCCGAATGCCTGTCATAACTGCGCTCTCCCAGGAGGAATCAGGGCTGCAGAGCCCCCTCAACACAGCCGACGCACATACACATTAGCATCTACGCAAACACACACAACAGGCTCGGAGCTCCTGATAATGTCAGCTAGTTTGGCTGTCCATCACAACTGATGCAACCACAGAGCTGCCAGGTGTTACTGCTGCCAGCCTCACGGGGAAAGCCACGAGCAATATACATTATCTGCACCGGCCCATCTATCATGTGCTCTTTTGTTTCAGCAAAGCTCAGGTGATTGGCTAGATTCAAATCTAAGACTTAGGTTGGAAAGATGCACAAAGGAAGACTTTTTAATACAAAAGGCAGATTTTACCCATTATATTCAGAAAACCCTAAAAACGGTGTCCTTCAATAACATTGTGTTTTTAATTTATGTTCAACAAAAATTATTAGTTCTGGGGACTGAGAAATTAAATTGGAACAATGTACAGAGAAATTACTACCTACCGACTTGGTAAGTCGCAGGTTCGAACCTCGTCTTACTACTAGTCTATCCCCTACCGGGTGTGTCCTTGAGCCAGACACCCAGCGCTAGCTCCCTGTGAGTCGCTTTGGATAAAAGGGTCTGCCAAGCAAAGTAAAGTAAATATGCGTAATTCTTGTTTAGAGATGGGTGCATTATTTAGCTGAATTGAGCAGCTCATGTGTTATAGCCTAAGACACCAAAACCATGTAGTAGTGCTAACACAGGACTAGCACATTTCCAATTTCCACAAGGGGATCAATAAAGTTATTATTGTTTCTAGTATGAATACTTCTACATCTGTAAAATACAAATAGTAAAGAATATTATTGTAATTGAAGTATAATATGACATGTCAAAATAACAAATATAACAAATACTTCTCCTGTTTGCTTTTACTTTACTTTACTTGGCAGACGCTTTTATCTAAAGCGACTTACAAGGAGAAGACACCAACAATTACCATTTGCTTTCCGAAGGGGGAATGGGATGCTTGTCTTGTCTTGCAATGAGAATCACCTTTCTCACCACAACATTAAAAAAACAATATTAAACTATATTCTTAAAAGGAGGTAGTGGCCAGTATAAAGTCTCAACCACAGCCAGCAGAGCCATAACTTGTGATGTCACTCATTTACTCACCTGCCCTCTGTTGTGCCAGACCAACAAATCACACACAAACAAGAACACAAAGACACACTCAGCTGTGGCCAAGGTTCACTTCACAATTTACATTACTACGTCTCCGACCATCCTTTGACACAAAACAACTCACAGGATGATAACTACACAAAATGACAGGTCTTTCTTACAGAGGGCAGACATTTTGTTAATAATCTAAATATATACTAAAGTATTATGGGGAATCGCATTGTGTCCTCCTAATCGAGTGAGACAGCCCACTTTTATTGCATCTTTAAACATTAAGCCCATAACCTCATTCTATCATGTCCGCTTAGGTTAAATAAAAGTCCTGACATAGTCCTTACGATGACAAAAAGTATTTTAATTCAGTCTTTTCAGCGTGTTTTCTGTTGTGCTTGTTTTGTCCTATAAACTCGTCTTGTAAGCCTGTTTGGTTCAATACTCTCAATATAAATTATTTAAATATTGGTAGCATTTACAGAACTGTGTATAAATAAAATATCAGAAGTGATTTACTGTGGTTAAAGCTCCTGCGTCAGATCTTAAAAAAGTACCGTAAATGTAAAAGGTTTACGTTAACACATAGCCAGTACACATGCAGTGTGTTCGTCTGCTCTTAATGTATTTACATCTCACCACGGGCGTAAATAGAGTCTGCCTGCAAGCTTGAAATGGCTTACTCCTTTCACACCTGTCTCCTACAGTTACCTTTGTCACACAGCTGTTCAGCAGTCATGTCCCTGACTCTCACACATATCAGCTACACATGCCACAGAAACAAATCACAGCCCACTCACAGTGCACATAATAATAGCTGCACATAAAAACACTGTGCTGGTTTGTTGATAAAGGTCACTGTGTTTGTGACGCATGAGGAGGATGCGCACCTTCACATGTGGACGTGGTCCAAAATAAGTTCACAGAAAGATGTCTTTAGTAAGCATATAAATAAATGTATATTATTTAAATAGATACTTAGGTAATATAGTATAACCCCCTACAAAAAATAATTTCAAGCCTTCCTAAAAATAGAGTCATAATTCTGGGATAAAAAGGAACAGCCCGGGCATCTAAGCACAAACCAGCATTCAATAAAGCGCACACATTATAACACAACTCGCACGTCGTCTCTGATAGATCAGCTGGTGGGTTTGAGCCGTGACACCGGTTTACATCCCCCGATAGACACACGAACTCTGCTGCACACCGACGCAGAGAGAAGGGCACCAATTCTCCTTTTTATTTGTTCGATCCTGTGAGGGTTAGATTTGGTCACAGTGGCATTTAACAATTATAATTATAACAATAAAATCAGACAGTGCATGTCTGTTTGTACATTACCAGTGTAAAATGTTTTTCATGACATTAAATTGATCAGAATGAATGTGTTGACATTGTTTATATTGTGAATAACAATTGTAGCTGGAAACAGCTGTTTTTCAAAAAGAATATTAACATAAACACACAGAGGCCTAATGCTACAAACATTAGTACTTAGTCTTCCAATGGCATGTTTTATTTGTTAATGCACATTGATTAATTTAACTGATCATTTGAAAACATTGTGTAATGAAATGTATAACACCTTTAGGTATAGGTTTAGTGAGGTCACAGTGCTTGCTATACATGTCAATTCCTTCCTACAACACTGGGGGCTACGCCCAGCTTGTCTCTCAATCCCTGTTACGATTGTTGTAGTTTAGTAAAAATCAAAATCAAAAGCAACAGTCCCCTCATTTTGAATTACTACCACTACAGAAGGGCCCAAAGAAGGGATGGTGTACCCCTATCCCACAATAAAAAACTGTTTATCAGCGGTTTTATAGACACAAATAGAAAATGATGATACAGTCATTTCTTCATTTGGGATTTATTTTATAACTCTATAACTTACTCTATGACCCAACAAAATACACAAAAATACATGCATTTTTGTTTTGTTGTTTTCCAAATTTATATACAGCACTGCAAACTCACACTTTTCCCTTTTACTGTAATTTACATAGTTGATTCACATGCAGCTTCCCATTGACCATCAATGACCACTCTTGAGTTGGACGATATGAACTGCATGCAGCTGACTGCCAGTGTAAGAAATGTAACAAGCTGTCAGCAAATAACCGAGTGGAGGCAAACAGCATCATTTTCTCTTCTGTCAGGGTTGATGGAGTGAAACTGCTCCACTGCTGAGCTCTACTCTCGAACTGTGCTTGTCACATCACCTAAAAACTCAAACGCACTGAACGTAACAAACACAAAACAAAAAAAAAAAATCTAACATCACTTGTGACAGATTCGAACAGTCACCCAGAGCCATATCAGCTCTTAGTGGACAAACAACACTCCCGTCAACACTTGTCATCCCAGAGCAAGTGCCAATAAAAAAGAAAACACAGTAATTTCAAAAAAGAGGAAAGTTTACTGAGTATGGGACTTTCTGCAAAATTACAGTGTGTACTTGTCATAAGGACCATAGTTTATAAAGCAAATCTATATATATTAAAAAACAGTGTGGCGCTGAATTTTATACTATCTTCTGTCACTCTCAAAGACGATAAGTACACCTCACAGACCGGCTGACTGCTGGTGGTGGAGGGAATAACACATGTATATGAAAAATCCTCTTTTCATGTGACATCACTTTCTTACATCAGGAGTCGCTTGTCAACAATCACACTGAATTCCTCCATTGAGTTTCAACAGCTGATAAAGTGATGGAGGGGGCCATGGTGGAGGGATGGGGGGGGGTGGGGGTGGAGTGGAGATGAGTTATGACACCCAACAGGTGTAGTCGACATTTAGGAGCCACCAACTCCCACCAGCCTCTCGCTCTCTCCCACTCAACTCTGCTTCCCCTTGTAGGCTTTAAATACCCCTGACCTCCAACTTCATTTGGGAAAATGACATAAGAGCCAACTGTGGACACCACCCACCCACTTCTACAGTGGGGTGCGTAGGTTTTTGGCAACCCTGTCAATGTTCATGATTTTCCTGTAGAAATCGTTGGTTGTTACGATAAAAAAATTCAATTAAATATATCATATAGGAGACACACACAGTGATGTTTGTAAGTGTAAAATGAAGTTTATAGGATTTACAGAAAATTTTCAATAATTGTTTAAACAAAATGATGCAGGTGCATAAGTTTGGACACCGTTGTCATTTTATTGATTCCAAAACCTTTAGAACTAATAATTGAAACTCAAATTGGCTTGGTAAGCTCAGTGACCCCTGACCTCCACACACAGGTGAATCCAATTACGAGAAAAAGTATTTAAGTTTCCCTCCTCTTTGAATATTCTCTGAAGAGTAGCAACATGTTGGTCTCAAAACAACTCTCACATGACTTGAAAACAAAGACTGTTCACCAGCATGGTTTAGGGGAAGGATACAGAAAGCTGTCTCAGAGATTTCAGTCGGAACATATTGAGGAAATGGAAAACCACAGGCACAGTTTAAGTGGCAGACCAAGAAGAATCGCAGATAAATAGAAGCGACGAGTGGTGAGAACAGTCAGAGTCAACCCACAGACCAGCACCAAAGACCTACAGCATCATTTTGCTGCAGATGGAGTCACTGTGCATCGTTCAACTACACAAGGAGATGCTGTATGCGAGAATGATGCAGAGGAAGCCTTTTCTCTGTCCACAGCACAAACAGAGCCGCTTGAAGTATGATCAAACACATTTGAACAAGCCAGCCTCATTTTGGAATAAAGTACTTGATGAAACGTGATGAAACTAAAATTGTTATTTGGGCAAAACAAGGGGCGTTATGCACGGAGGAAAAAGAGCACAGCACTCCAAGAAAAACACCTGCTACCTACAGTAAAAAATGGTGGTGGCTCCATCATGCTGTGGGGCTGTGTGGCCAGTGCAGGGAATCTTGTTAAAGTTGAGGGAAGCATGGATACCACTCATTATCAGCAGATTCTGGAGACCAATGTCCAGAATTCAGTGACAAAGCTGAAGCTGCGCCGGGGCTGGATCTTTCAACCAAACAACCACCCTAAACACTGCTCAAAATCTACTAAGGCGTTCATGCAGAGGAACAAGTACTACGTTCTGGAATGAACATCTCAGTCCCCAGACCTGAATATCATTGAAAATCTGTGGTGTGAGTTAAAGAGAGTTGTTTTTGCTCAGAAGCCATCAAACCTGAATGAACTAGATATGTTTTATAAAGAGGAATGGTCCAAAATACCTTCAACCAGAATCCAGACTCTCACTGGTTTAGAGGCATGTTGTTTCTGCAGAAGGAGGATCTACTAACATTGAGTTCATTTCTTTTTGGTGGTGCCCAAACTTATGCACGTGCCTAAATGTGTTTAAACAATTATTGCACACTTTCTGAAAATCCTATAAACTTCGTTTCACTTCTCAAATATTACTGTGTGTCTCCTATATGATATATTTAATTGACATTTTTAATCATAAAAACAAACGATTTCGACAGGAAAATCATGAACATTGACCAGATTGCCTAGACTTATGCGCCCCACTGTATATACACCTAACAGGATGATCTGAACTATCCTGCCCAATGGACTCACCCCCCTAATACACATGAATAGCTATTATGCATACTGCTGTAACACCCAATCAGCTGCTTGTTATACTCTACAAACACACTGGGTGACATCACTTCTGCAGTCTGTCGCTGTAGATAATTTGCCATTACAATTATTATAATTCCTTTTCCTCTAGTTAACAACAGTTGAATAAATCCCAACAATACAATGTGAATACTTATGTGAACTAAAACCTTATGGTCATATGTTAAATCCGAAGTGTATCGTGGTTTAAAAGTTCAAGTCAAGTCAAGGCTGGAGGGAAGAAGGACACAAAATAGGAAAGAGGAAACACTGCCACACAAAAGCATATTTTTCCCCAGGCTTTTTTTCTAAAAATTTAAAAGAACTGTTTATGAATAAATAATTGTAATTCATACACCAAAACTTTGTCAGTGAGACTTACTTTACTTTACTTTACTTTGCTTGGCAGACGCTTTTATCCAAAGCGACTTACAGGGGGCTAGCACTGGGTGTCTGGCTCAGGGACACACATGGTAGGGGATGGACTAGGAGTCAGACTGGGATTCGAACCTGCGACCTCCTACATCCCAGTCTGACGCTTAAACCATTGAGCTACCAGGCCGCCACTTAAATGGTATCTCTGATAAACTGGCACAGATAGATGTGTTTCATGTTTACAAACCGTGTTGTGTTAAATTACTCCGCACAACTGTAAACATTTAAAATAATAAAGTAAATTTAAATAAAAGTTAGTAATACTAGAAGCATTTTTGATTTAATTTTCACACGCAAATCTTTGAGCAATATTTTGAAACGTGCTACACTTTTAAAAGACGCAGATAATGAAATCTCTTTATCAGCCCGTCTTTCCAGCGCCTCCATATGAAAGATTAACAGGCTCCTATCCCAGTGAAACCTGCTGACAACAGTGACACCGATGCAAAGCCCGAGTCCAAACCCGCCGGATTTACGTCTGTGTTTAGAGGATAAAAGGCCTAGGACCCCTCCTCCAGTCAAAGAGTGTGTGTATGTGCGTATCAACTATGCGCCAGATGCCAGCGAGATATAATGTAGGCACAGGGGATTTTAGCTGATGAGAGAACAGGTGGAGCAGGTGATGAAACAACAGTCCTTCCGCCCACGAGCAGTAAGAGCGCTGCTAATGTTTTGTACAACCGTAACATGATACATCTGTTACGTCAGACTGTGTTTACACATCAGATCAACTGCAACTTGTAAAAGTCTGTAAACCCAACCGATTTTTATTCTCAGCTCACCGGCCAGCAGAACAAGTTGCACGAACACACACAGGAGTGAGAAGTTTTTTAAAGAAATAAAATGGCTTCTGTCGCATGGAAACACACTCCTGAAAATCCAGCATCACATTATCTACATGTGAGGTACTCTTTTTATTTTCTGCCTGCGGCTGATTTTCGGGAACAACCCGAGGAAACGGATGGCTAACCTGGTTCAGTCAATCACTTGTTTTTACACAGCCATCTGTCTGCATTGTCATTTTAATTGCTTGAGCTCAGTGTGGAGAAACACGGTGTCGTGCTCTGCTCCACTGTGCTACTCCGCATCATGTTCCACTGACACATGTCCTCAGGTGATTGTGCTACCAGAATTATCCTGCCAGCTCAAAATGCCAGCCAAAACCAAATGGTGTGATCCAGCAGTGTCTGTGTGCAGGTGTCATTGCGGGACTTTTCAGTGATAGCACACATGCTGACAGGAATCAAACAGCGGATAAACAGTGGCGTGATTTTTCATAGCTTTTCTATGGTAACAAAAAAAAACCCAGGAAGAACAGGGCAGTGAAGGCTTGTGAATAAAGTGGTATATTGTTCGCTTTATTCGCTGTAATGTTGTGGACCTTAGATTTTGCTCGTATGTGATGGCGTTTCTGTCATATCGGTATTAACGGGAACATGGAAAACAAACCAATGAGGACAAAAGTTATTTTACCTGGCACGAGACTTCTAATTGTCATGAGCTTATAAATAATAACACTGGTTTTGTCCTTGTACTGTGCACACAATCACATACGCGACATCCTTATCTTACATTGTTCAGTTTAATAGAGATCTCAGTCTCTCTCATGCTGAGTGTCCAGGTTAAGAGCAGCAGCATGCTGAGTTTGTTGTTGTTTAATGAACACCGGACTGACAACCAGGGAGATAAATTGGTGTTAAGAGATTGTGGAGGATTTATGAGTGGAAGACAGGTTGCGGTAGGAGGTGGAGGGGGGAGAGTTGTGCCTAATTTTAGTAGGGTTTCCTTGAAATAAGAGGCAAAACTGTGCTGGCGGGGGGGTCTGTTAATTCTATCTTAAAATGAGCTTTGACCACTGGGATCTATGTGTGAAATTAATCTACAACAATTTCACACATAGTCTACAGTAACTGAAAACCAGCTTTTATCATCGAGCAAATCACAGTTGACCTTGTGATTCTGTGTGTCTCTACTGGAGTACAACAAAAAGGTCATTTAATGCTTTAGTCAGATCTCACACCTCTGATTTGATTTGATTCGTAGGTTGTGATAATGAAGTAGTTCTGGACTGGCGCAATGTGACTTCACCATTCAAATTCGCCCGATGCAAGAACTAACACACATCTTTCACTTTTAGTTAAACAGCTTTATGTGGGTTTGAAACATGCATCATCATTCCTTAACTATCAAACACATAACGTTAGATCTCACGGTAGTATTTGCTTCCTCACTTCCTCACCTGAAATGTACTATGGTACTATGTGAGTGCAGCTTTTGAGGCCTTTATGGACCACATAATGATATCGCCATGACCTCAGTCCTATTATAAGAGACCCATCATCTTAGCAGACTTCCAGATGATGACTGTAACTGCTGCTACCAGCTACCTAAAAATATCTGTAGCATGCAGATTGCAATCAGAGCAACCATTACAAGTTTAGTCCACTTTACATAAAGATGAGTTCGGTGCTTAGTCTGTCTCACACTGCTGGAACTCGAGGTGATGTTTTGCAGGTGTTCAACTATGTATCCTCTTTGTCTCATTTCTTAGGACTTAGGTTTTGGCAGCTTGTGGCTTTCTGCATACTCATTAACACCAGTCTTTATTTCAAAGCCAGCATTCAGCCTTTCTGCATCCATTCAAACAGAGATTCATCTGTTGAATATAGCAATGCTTTAATCTTTTGCTGTAGTTCTGTTCAGTCTGTTTAGACAACTCTAATGGAAGAACAGCAACGCCACAGTCAACAAGGCCATTTTCTCTAATCCAACCTTTTATTCTATTTACGGACCCAAAGGATTGCCCTGATCAAATCAAGACACAGACCATCAATCATCATTTCTATTTCGCCCGGTGGATTCGGACACCACCGCTGTATCATGTGTCTGCTTTCACCATTACAACACTCTACAAGCACTTTCCTGTCTTCTTAATGCATCCCACTTCTCATAAGACGTCGCCTGCAAAACATGCCAGACACAAGCTTTTAAAGTACAATAAATGCAGCATGTGAAGAATATGTCAAACACACTCATATACATCCAAACATCCACGCTCCTCCGCCGGTGGCCTCCCAAGGCTCCTGCGCCTGCACTAAAGCAGTTTATAGAAGCCTCCCTACATGGACACAGCTTCTGGAATAGAAACTGCTATTTGATCTGACTGAAAGCACTCTCACCTCTCCACTTGTGATTAACCATTGAACACAAACTCTCTACATGTAATCGCACAACACAGATACAGCACACTGCCCCCACTAAGCCTGTTATTTACACACAGTTCCAATAATCCCTCATCCCATTTTTCAAAGTTTAAAGGATTGAGTTTTGTACTGAGACTTTATGAAAGGGTTTTACATTAGCCAGAGTGTTCCATAGTGGTGTTAATATATATATATAAAAAATCACACATCTAAGGTCTTATTAGAGACATTTGTGAATATAAGGAGAAGTCCAGGAATTAGGTATGCCTTCCTGCACAAGGATCACGTGACACAGACGGATTGAATCATGGGAGAGAATCTAAGATGGCCCCCCTCCCCTCCAATCTAGCTGGGATTAGTTTTTAAAACGTCTCCGAGCTATCCAGCTGTACCTTCCTTTCCTTTCTTCAATCAGCGCACACCAGCTGAGATAACAGGCACAACATTGCTTGTTCTTTTTATTGTTGCTCATAGTTTTTAAAGTTATAATGTACCTATTTTTACATACTTACAGTAAATAAGCGACTAACTAATCAGAAAGTATGTAATTAATTACATTTTTGTTTATCCTTTGACATCGCTAGATTAAGTTGAGAAGTATTTTCAGTTCCATTGACCATTAGACTAATTTGATAAGCTCTAATACATCTACAATTGTTTGGCCAAGGCTCAACAATTTTATGTACAAATGTAATAACACCAACTACATAAACAAATAAATATACAGTTAAGACAAAAATGGTGGAATATGAAACATATGTAAATAACATCTGTTTCAGTTACATATAAGTAGAGAGCATTTGTTGACAAATCATTCCTCAACCGTCTAGGAAGAATCTGTTTTCAGCATTGTCTCTGAAAACATCAGATGGGAAGTGACCCTGTCTAGCTGCCGCACCACTGCTCGAGTTGTTAAGGTGCCAAATTAGATTAAACAAGAACAGATTTGATTACGATGTGTAATGGAAAGAAAAAAAAAACAAACACACGTAGACAAATGGGAAATCCCTAATTACAGAACTTATAATGTATTAATGTTATTCTTGTATGTACCAATATTTTGCTTCATAATTGAATCAGAACACACATAACATATAGATGCACATTGTTTCAAAAGAGGCAGCACTTTTTACTAGCATCAACAATAAAAAAAAACACTTCTTTCTTTAGCTGTATAGGTGGTCTCATGAATGCAGTGCTTTGCACCTTTGAGCAGTTATTTATTTTGCTTATAGTCGAGGCTGCCAGCCCGAAGTTGCCCAAAGTTTGAAGAGTTCATGTAAAAATCTACTTCTGTCCTCTGCAGACTTTTTCACTCACAAACTATCTTCACAGTGTCAAACTAGCTTCACAGTGTCACAGCGGCTTTGAGTAAAGAAAAGCACTAAGATGCAGCTCTCATCACTCTTTCCTGCCACATTATATTTGACACCTTTAACCAGATGCAATGTCTAACATAAGTTTTGCCAACTCCTGTTACATTAAATTCCTGGTCCAAACCAAGTCATGAATCATTTAGCAGCAAGAGCTGCTTCATGATAAATATAAACCAATGTCAAGATGTACAATTCACCATGTCCAACACGTGGATGGACACAACACAAAAAAAAGGCACACACTATTTCTATTTCTATTTCTATGTCCCGTATCAGATTCTGCATCCCTGTGTGTTGACAAACACTTTATTACTGCATCAAGTGGTGAGCGGCTTTTTCCAGTGAAATTTCAAAGCTAGACGAGAGAACAGGTGGCACAGGGATTTCCTTTCCTATTCACTGCATTGAAAAATTATGCACTGGCTATATTTATGGACTGATATCAGCTCCTTAAGCTAGATTTTACATGCCGCAAAGAGCAATGGGGTACGATGACCTATTCCCCTGGGAGGACTAAAGAGAGAGGCTTGCTTGGCTATGCAAAGGCAATTATATCATCTTACACTGAAAAGACAGACTAGTGCATGATATATACAAAATAATATATGACAAGAGAAAAAGAAAAAAACTAATAATGTACAAAAGAGTATTTCAAGAACGGCAATGAGAGGAAGTAACCTGGAAGAAAAAAGGGAGTGACAGAAGGAAACCAAAAGATGAAGGGAGGGAGGAAGGGAAGTTGGAGTGCAGCAAGCTGGAAAGTATTTTTAGAAAGATGTTTATTTGGAGGACTCAGAAACCAACCCGGGGTGTATAACTATCAGCCTTGCCATCATACTCTCATACCATCTGTTAAGGTCTCTCACTATGTCACAGTACTTAGGTGGGGGAACATTTTGCATTGGCAGAACAATCCAGCATATTGACGGTAAAGTGTTTGAATATATCCTTAAAAAATTAATTTGCTGTTGTGCTTCTTTTAGCAAGATGACAAGTAACAACAGTCTAAAAAGGAGAGACAAACAAGACGGTCAGCTTCAAACAGGCTGGTAGTTAGTGTTTTCAGATGTTTTGCTAGAGCTTACCACGTTGACCAGTGGCTTTCCCCAAACCCAACTACTTTACCATATGATAAGATAAACCTTTATTAGTCCCACAAGTGGGAAATGTGCATTGTCATGGCAGTACAAGGGTACGAGCAACAGGGAACTTAACTAGGGACTAGTACAAGACATTTAATATAACATATAGAAAATATATATTGCACAGAAACATCTGCACAGAGGAGGACAGTTGCACGCAGAGAACATGGCACGTAAGAGATTTTACTTGCCTTGACTGACATGTGAAATTCTCTTACGTGCCATGTTCTCTGTGCGCAACAGTATCTTATTGCCTGACCATTGAATTTGGTACTTAATAAAATTAAGCAGCTATATTTTTTTCGCATTTGATAAGACTTGCAGCCATTTTTTAAAATATGAATCTGTTTCACAATAGCAAGGCTTTTTGACGCATTTTGCAAATTGTGACTCTTTTGTTCAACCAGTTGCAGATGCAGCAAAAAAGTCAATTATCTTTTTTTTGGTTGCTGAGGTGAATTTACTGAGAATATACACAACCAGTCAACAGAAAATACCATGTTTCTTTAAATAAAAGCTGATTTTTTAACATCAAATAATTCTAATGAAATACAGTGTAGACAATGTTAATATTAAAAACTATGGCATATAGAAACTGTCTTCTGAAGGAATATTTACATAAACATACAGAGGCCTATAATCATCAAACATTATTATTATTTTCCAATTGCACATTATGTATGCTAATGGAAGTTTATTAGAAGAAGGACCGTGGATGTCGAGACTGATCTACGACCACAGGAACACCCAGTACAACTAACTAAACATGAAACATCTGTCCACTAAGCTACAACAATTTCTGTGTCGAGTGAACTTTCAGACAAATGATAAATCTGCATAAAGCCTTTGTAGGCGATGTTTCTGTCGCAGTTTAGCAGCGGCAGGAGATACCTGCAGCAGCATGACGCGCACCTGTCGCGCACAAGGCCCGCTGGTCGCCTAGGCTACGTCTGCGCGTGCGGGCAAGCCTAGCCAATAACAAAAGCCTCATAAGACCAAATATCAAAATCAAAATATGTCCAAAAAATACTTTTCACCAATAGATTTTGTTAGTACTTGTTTTTAAACGTTTCAATTCTGTGTTCGCTTGTAACACGATGCAAATGTCTTTTCATATATTTTTTTAATTCACATGAATAGGTTTTAAGCTCCTGCGTTAACCAATGAGAGTATAGATAATAGCAGTTTTGATATTTCTGCAGGCATCCAGAACCCAGCTAATATTATATTTTTTGTGGCTTGTTCTTGTTTTATATTGATTGTTGGAAAAAAAACTACAAAGAAACATTTCTACCTTATTGTAAATGATCTAAATTTGGTTGGTCCTTGGGCCCCTGGATCCCCTGCCTCAGTGGGTGGTTGGCCTTGTGCAAAGACCTATTTATGTGATTTAAAAAAACTAAACTGTTCTCAAATCAAATGACTAAGCTTCCCCCTCCTCTCTACATCGAGTGTTGTGTTTTAAATCCAGTCAAAATGTGAAATCAATGTGTAAGCCCGATTTAACAGAATTATTCAAATGTAGACTGAACAGTGTGTATGGTGGTATTATATTTAGACAGTCTTCGCAAGGCAACCGGAGGGGGGGGGGGCTGAAAGGCAACACTGAGAAAGTTCCACGGCTTAAAATATCTGCCCACACAGCTTCCAGCAGGACTGAAGTGCCAGGTGCGAGGAAAGCTAAGGCGCAGATGGCCAGTGTCATGTTGGGCTGTTTCAGACATTAGAACATTGGGGTGAGGCCAGAGGTTCGGAAAACAATCCCAATCCCGACGATAGCATGTTAATATGCAATAGAAGAAATAATTTATTGACGGTGTGTAGTGGGTGTAAACGGGTAAGTCTCTGCGTAAATACGCACGGTGGCACGAACAAACGCTCCAACCTACCTTCCTCTGCTGCTTCTCCCAGGCAGGGTCCAGCAGCAGGTCCCTGTCCCAGTCTTCTTCTTGGGTCATGTACGCCTCCTCATGTTGGATCGTGTAGGAGTTGCTGTATGTCATCTGGGTTTCGACAGCTGTCATCGTGCCGCCTCTTGTCAGGACTTCTCAGGTCCCCCTCAGCTTATAGGAAGAAAAATTATTCAGTAGTAGAAACGACCTCGACGCCGTGAGGGCAAGAACTTCCTTGAGATGAGTGGTCTCGATTTCGAGGGACAGTAGGGGGACTGCAGAGACCAGACTCCACTGGTGCGAGGTGCCTGTGCGGAGGTGGTGCTCCCACTACCAGAAGACCCTGTTGGCCGGTGCTCCTTTCCTGGTCAAAAGTGACTCACGTGACCGCACCCCAATAAGTATGAGAACCGACAGCTTGAGTATCGGGTTCTGACCCTAAAAAGGTGTGAAAGGCGGGGTAGTCTCAGGCGGGCGGGTCCAAGGGTCTTCTGAGTGGTATGGAGAAACGTCAATTACGCTCCTCATTCAGGAGGTTTTATGGCCATTGCAATGCACCTGTTGCTGCTAGTGACCGTAAATTTCAAATTTAGACCTCTTTCGGTCCTGCCTACCTATACCCCCCCCCCCCCCCCCCCAAAAAAAAAAGAAGTGCCACTCAAATTCGGAGAAATATTAAGTTTACAAAATTGAAAGACAGCTCCTCAAACAATTCTCTTCTACCCCACTGGAGAACAGGCTGCAGGTAAAGTCAGTTTAATCAACCGTTTATCTTTCCACTTTTTTATATTGATTGTCTCAGTACAGTAATTGATGCTTTGCCATGCAATGCATTGCCTATTCACTCTTTAATGGCAGGCACCAATAAAAGAATCAGGGACTTTGATTTTTTAAAAAAAAAGAATTTATTCATGATTTGCATGCAGATTGAAAAATGCCTCAACATTTTAAGAAAGACAGATTAATAGGCATATATACTCATACACAACCATACAATATTATTTGTGTTTATATCAGAATTTGTCATTCACGGTAAGCATGTTGACGCAAACATTTGAACTAACATTCATCAACTAAACCCCCCCCAGCCTATTTAATTTTGTGCTGGAACAAACTTCCTTGAAATGAACAGATCCACATCGTTATCCTCTCGGGATGACGCACTACTTGGTCACCCTTGTCTTTGGAAAGCAGAATAACTAGCATTGTAATTAATCAGGCATTTAAATGTAACTACACTCTGTTTGGTCCAATAACCTACTTAAAACGCTTAGCTACTGTGCGACTATTTGTGGTTACCATAAGATACATCACTGTGCTACTACGGAGCTGATGGAGTTTCACAAGTTAATCACTGTAAGCACAATGAAAATGAAACAGCTTTGATAATTAAATGGACCACAGAAAAAGACAGCTCCTGAGGACTGCTTCTAAACATATAGGTGGGTAGGTAACACCCCAGAACATAATGCAAGCTAATACTTAATACCACCACACCCCGCAGCATCAACAATGTCTATTGTTTACACAAACTCTCTCAGTAGAAACTAAACATAATCAGCTTTTTAATGAATGCAGGCATGTTATATTGACTTGTATTGCATTCTGCAGGGGTCTTCCTTTGCGTCCTTCTCCTGGTGCTGAGGTAAGGTCTAAAGTGAACTTCACTGCTAGCAGCGTTCTCTGAAGGAGCATGCGCATGAATGCAGCAATGTCTCATCTGTGCTTTAAGAGCTAGAACAGTTCTGGTCACATCAATGAAATCTACTGAATCTCAACCTGCAAACTCAAAGGCAATATGGTCTCTATGGGTTGTGCTCAAACCTAGCTGGACTACACCATGTTCCAGATGCACACGCCGATACCTGCTGCAGGAGAACAGGTGTAGCCCGCAGGAACACAACACAAATGTGCGCATGAAGAGCATCTGGATTTCTGTTGAACTGTCCAAACCACAGAAGGCAGGGGGAGAGAGGGTGAGGAAGTGGAAGTGGGGAAGAGTCTGCAGCAAGCTTTCGCTGTCAGTTCAATGTGAATTCAGAGCAAAAAAAGGGGGAGGGAGGATTTAGAGCTGTGTGGCTGCATTCACCCAAGCATAGGAAGCCCAGATTTGCAAGCACCCAAAGAAGCCTTTAGTAAGGAGTTGGGAGAATGGGGAGGATGAGGTGGGTTGGAGAAAAAAAAAATTGGAGCACTGCACACCCTGATCATGGAGGCCGGGAAAGCAGTCAGGTCTCTACCTACTCACTCTACAGCCGTAATAAGCCGTTTGGCCAACTTCCCTGACGTTAACAGTAATTTGAAGCTGTGGATATGTTTTTCTCTTTGTACCTTGGAGGCTACATATGAATGAATGCTCAATCAGGTTTTGGTGAATTTATTTTAGTGAACACAGATGTACCTGTAAAGACTAGGTAGCATTATCAGGACACACACGACAGGGTCCTCCAAGATCAGAAAGGTGAAATTAGGGAGCAGCTTCCACTACCAACTCACCTTATGATCAACTTATCTATTCATTTCCCCTCCTTCTTCTTCCCTTCTGTTTGTTAGGCAGACAGAAAGCAACGCCCTCTTTGTCTCGACTCCATCTCGCAGCTGTCAGAGCAGATGACTCGTTTGACATTTTTTTAAAGCCAACTAGCGTGGGGTTGTGTGTGAGGGTTAAAACTCGGTATTTTAGCACACGGACATTCTTAAGAGGTAAGAACACATACATGTTAGAGCACATTTCCAGCCAGTCCAGCTGATCCCAGCATTAGAGAGATGGAGCTGCCGTAACAGAAAAGTCCTATAGGAACCCTGAGATTGATGATAATCTGCAGGTCAGACTGGCCTCATACCTAGGCCTATCTTATAGGAGGTTTCTGATTGGCACACAGGCTGTGTGGGACACAAAGGTAAGATGATTATTAACGTCAACAGCAAGAGTCTGGTTTGTCATTTTGACTGTATTGAAGCTAAAGGTCTTTTGAGGAACAGGAGTTAAGATCCCTTTCCAACAGCCATGTGGAGCAAACCCAGCATTCAGTTTTAGCAAAGTAACTTGTCCAACATTGAAGTTTCGCTGTGTCATGTTACTGAGTCCGACGGTGGGCCACCACACACACACTGTCCATTGGCAAGCCCAGGCCTCTATGGTAACAAAGGAGGGTGGGGAGGTTGGGTCAGGTGGGTGGTTCTGGGAAGTTGAGTCCGAGCCAGAGCCACGAACCCAGATCCAAGGTGGCGACGGCGGTGGCGGCGGAAAAAAAGCGCTGTGTGTGAACGGCGGGGAGGAGGAGGAGACGCATAGGGACAGGTGGGTGGGACTAAGGAGGAGGAGAAGGGAAGAAATGAGGAAGGAAGGGAGGGAGGGAGGAAGGAAGGAAGGGAGGGAGGGAGGGAGGGTGCTGAGGGCGGCGAATACGGCGGTGGAGAGGAGTTCACTAGCGGGTGGGGAAGGGCAGGGGTGTATCCGCTTTTGCCAAGTTTCACCAATCAATGAAACACCAATAAAAAGTTTTTCTACCATCCGTGCTCACTTTTGTTTCACACGCGCTCACACACACACACACACACACACACACATTTCTCTTTAACCACTCGCTCAGACACCTGCAGGACAGAGAGGGCACAGTCAGCCGCCTTGTATGCTGAAGCGAGACAAGACTCAATCTCGTGAAGGCGGTTCTAAAACCAACCCACCCCCCACCCCCGCCCACCGAAGAGAAGCCCAAGGCTGTAGGTGTGGCACTGCCATTGCAGCAGAGGAGGAGTTGCGGAGTGGGGAAAGGGGAGGTGGTGATGACAGAGGTGAGGAGGGGGGAGGAGAGTTTGATCAAGGCACAGTCAAGGGAGGGGTGGCAGGTGACGGGGGGGGGGGCAGGGGGGGGGGGGGGGGGGTCAGTGCTTTTTTGTTGTTGTTGTTTTCATTTACCTTGGTGGTGAAGAGAGAGAGAACAAGTTCCCACTGCGGTGGCGTCGCACTAAAAGTCGTCCCCTTGGCTCATGCCGCCACATTCACGCACGGCTGCACACTGGCCTTTCCAGGTGGCGCTGTGACCTAATTCAGTTGAGATAGTTAGTTCAGAGCTGGACTGTCGCGGGGCTTCTTTTTTTTTTTTTTGCGGCAAAGTTACAGATTATGACACATGCAGGTCTGATAGTAGACACAAAGACACACGGAAAGGGAGAATTTGGTGCAGCAGGGAGAAACCAGACCAGACCAGACCAGACACACACCCATCAACCCCAAGAACAGGACTGCTCCACAGATCAAAATGCACCCAGGCCATTCCATCTGTGTGCCTCTCCCCAGCTCTCAACAACATTTCATTCTGTGCGCATTGTCCTTTCTGCATTCAAATCATTTCGGAAGGACCAAACCAAGTCTCCGTCAATACTGAAATGCATTTGTTCAAGTGCTGCCGTTTCATTTTGGGTTTGCACACAGCTTGAGAGGCTGGAGAGAGAAAGGAGCACCAACCTGCACTTACCCTGACCAAAGAGAGCAAAGCTGGGCCAGCATCTACACCTGTCTCCCCCTGGGTCCCCAGTCAAATGGGTCTGGTGGTCATTTTACACAGGAGAAACAGATAATGGAGAAGAACAACATAAACAAGAAGGGGAAATGTCCAAACCCTTGCTTTCTTTACCACAGTAGCCAGCCACACAGTCTTTATTATAATAAGGTGTTTAGTATACATTTCTCAATAAAAAGCATGCCGATTATTTTTTTACTCAACTTTTCTCTCTTAAAAAAAAATACTAAATTAAAATGCTTCTCTAAAAATACAATCTCAAACATGGCAAACAAGACATTCCGCAAACCACATATTCCTACAAAGGATGCAACTGTTTGTATATATATATACACGACACAGAAAGATTACACTGTGGGATGCAAAAGTCTCTTAGCTAATAAAAACTACAGGGGGAGAGGTGACGGTGGGGGCGAAGGGCGAGGCAGTAAGGTGATTTCAGTGGATTTGTCTGGGTGTGTGCATCAGACCGCCATCAAATAGTCCTTGCAAAAAACTACCGTGACGCAAGTGACTGTGGAACCAGACGGGTGAAATTATCAGGATCAGTATTAAGTATATGTATGTCTAGATTTCAATGCTACACCATCAAGTCAGATGCAGCAAACCCCACCTATAAGATGCAAAAACCAAAACGAATTCATCTTGTTTTTGCAATTGAAATCTGAAGCAGGTCTGGGTTTGTAGTATTTGGAAAGAGGAGGAGAGTCGAGGCAACTGGAAGACACTGCCCCATGTCTCACGTCATCGGTGCTATCACTGTTGTTGCTGCTTAAAACCAGCAGCTAGTTACGAACCCGTGAGGCTCAGTTTGTGGCTTTTTTTTGTACCCTATAATATGAAATCTAATACACATAAGTATCGGTCCACGCTCGTAGCCTTCTGGAAACTATGCTGAAATGATTGAAAAGTAATATCACAAGCACTTAAAACGGGAGATCCCTCCACATAATGCACTTCACTCAAAGCGTACAGGCACATAACTGAGCGTGTCACGTATTATAATGATATGATATCTAATAGGATGCAGTATAAAGACTGATTGTAAACTGTTCATTCAGTAGTCACGTGTGGCCATTTACAATCATTACACCCAAGTTTGCCTTAACATGTACAACTACATTAAAAACAAACCAATCTACCATTAAAAAGAAAGAAGGCCTCTGAACATGAAGGACTATCGTGCACCTTTCCAAGGAGCAGGAAACGAGCTGCTGACCGGCTGAAGTGTGGAATAGAACAGAAACCGAAAGAACTCGAGCGGAATCTACGCTGCATTTTAGCGTCAGAGGTAGGCAGCTGTAGAGAGGTGAAGCAGTGTCTTTCAGCGTTGCAGTCAGGAGGAAAAGTAGGGAAAGGGATTTAGAAAAAGATCGAGATCCTAACATACAGTACAGTACGTTCATGTGTGCTTTACTTCTTTTTTTTTTTTCAGCGAGGCGCAGTCTTAGCTGCTCTGTTTGTGCACTGCAAGGTCAGGGGCCCGCACATACCTCTCTCTTTCACGCATTCAGACATACTACAGCTAGACCACATTCAAGACAACTCCCCCCCCCCCCCCGAAAATAAAAAACACATCAACCTTGGTTCTGACGGAGACAACGCACTGCAGCTGGTACACAACATGTGTTTGTCTGACTTCTCATCTAAATTACATTAAAATCTAAACACGTCGCGATAAGGCAAAGAAGGTTTCAAATTAGCTGCCCTCACTGATCATCTAGGAAAAACCAATGCCTCTTTCATCGTAGGTTTGGCCTCGGAAAATCATAACTCAGCTGCGGAAATAAAGGCATATGAAATAACTGACCGGGTCAGTCTAATACTGGCACAAGTGTGAGACTGGCACAATAGAAAAGAAAAAAGTAAGCACACAGAATGCCCGGACAACAGACGAGAGCCTCCCTTTCATGGCTGCACTGTGTGCACACAGGCAGGACCAAGGTTAGTGGATCAAGTCCCTCAGAGAGCAGGCTAATAAACCAGAGCCCCCAGCTTCAAACTCTACCCTACACACTTAGACCCCCCCCCACACACACACATCCTCACAAACACACACATACATACAGCTGTGGTAAGGTGGTCACGTTTGGGGTGGAGGTGGAAATGTTGAGGTTGGGTTCAGGGCACACGAGAGGGGTGGGGGGTGGGGGGGCAGAGAGTTTGTGTGCGACTATCGAAAGGGGGGCTCGGGTGTGTGAAGGGAGAGTTCGGGGCGGCGGAGGATGGCCTCCTTGCGCGTGGGCGGCGGCAACGGCGGCTCATACACCCTGGGCGCAGCCATGGCGGCTGCCACTGCTGCGGCAGTGGGGACCACTGGCCTGAGGGCTTCCAGCGCGGTGACCTGTTGGGCGGACATCGCTGTTACAGCTGGCACAGCCTGCACCCCTGGCATGCCAGGGATAGCCGTGACTGTACTCTGTGGTTGGTAGGCATACTGGAACTGGGGGTACTGCTGCAGCTGCTGGTAGTACTCAACATAATACCTGACAGGGAGGAAAGGGGGCGGGGTCAGAGATAGGGAGCGCAGGGTTTAGGTTGGCACTTGGTAACACAGAGAGAGTAAGAAAATAAGAATCATGATCATGATCCCCTACCTGGCCATGGGGTCCTCCGCAGCCTCGACTGCCTCCTCTGCTGCTCGCCCAGCTGGCGTAGGAAGCAGCGGCCGACGCGGCTTGGCTCTCTGGTACATGAACGGCTTCAGCACAGGATCTGGCAGCAGGGGCGCAGACCTCCGCAGGGGACTCCGGTCCCTCTCGCCTGACTTTGCCGCGGCGGCCGCCGCCGCTGCCGCTGCGGCTACCGTCTGCTGCTCAGCCACGACCTGCTGGCCCTGAGCGAAGTAGTGTGCCTGCCGGGCCGCCTCGAAGAGGGCTGTAGTGGGGTCCGCTGCTCCCATGGCGCTTATGTGAGCGTATGCTGGTGTGGCGGCACCGTAAATGGCTGGTGCTACAGAGTAGGCGGGGTTGACTGCCGCCGCTGCCGTCTGCATGTCTAGTCCGTGAGCAGCGGCCAGATAAACAGGGGGGTTGGCCACGGCTTGGGTGTAAACTGGAGTTGTGTAGGCGGCAGCGGCCGCGGCGGCAGCGGCCGCTGGAGTTGCAGCCACCTGGCCGTATATATTTGGGGTCATTGAGCTGTACACCTGGGTGGCCCCCGATGTGAGAGCTGCCTGGCTGGCCACTGATCCGTAAAGCTGATTGGCAACGTTGGCGCCATATACCTGACTGGCGAGGGCGCCGTAGACAGCTGGATTTACCGGGTTTCCGTCCGTGCGTGTGCCTGTGGTAATCCCAGTGAGAGCCGCGTACGTGGGATCAAAGGTGGAGGTGTTGTAGACCGAGTTGTGCACACTTTGTTGGACCTGCAGAGGCAGACCGGCGGCTGCTGCGGCAGCGGCAGCCAGAACCGCTGCCTGACTCTGGTACTGCTCTAGAGAAGGCTTCCCCACAGGACACTCTCCAGCATAGTGTCCCTGTTTTCCACAGTTCACGCAGGGGATTTTGCCTGTAGGTGCCTGCTTGCTGGGCTGGACCTTAGACAGCTCCACGGACAGGGGACGTCCCTTGAAAGACGTGCCGTGCAGGGCCTCGATGGCCTGCAGCGCGTCTTCTTTGTTCTCCATGTGAACAAAGGCGTAGCCTGCGGGAGAGGGAATGTCCGGCTGTAATTGTGTTCAGTGACAACAGTTCTGATCACAGTGACATTGCCACAAACACGCATTATCCCTCTTCACAAGAGGCCGAGCACTTATCTTGTTTGAACACAGTGAACTTCGTACTGGTATCATAAAATCTCACATGGTCAGAGTGGCTTCTCTAAAACATACGCGGGAACTCAAATCTTTCAGACACTTCCTCAGGGTTTCACTCACCTTTGACTTTGTCACACTCAAGAACTTTTCCGAATGTCTGGAACAACTGCTGCAGATCTTCTGTGGTGCACATCCCGCTCAGATTACCCACAAACACCTTGGTGGAGTGCAACGGCCTGCCCCTCGACTCCTCCACAACCAAATTCCGACCGCGAAATTCCCGCCCATTGAGCTCCCGGATGGCGCGCTCCGCGGCTCCCTCTCCCTGTAGGTGGACAAAGGCAAACTGTCGCAGCACACTGCAGCTGACCACCTGGCCGTAGGGTTCGAAGATGGCCGACAGCTCCTCCTGGGTTGTGTCCAAAGCCAGGTTACCCACGAAGAGCTTCACTGTGTGGCTCTTGTCCATGGCGCTGCAGGGAAACAGAGGAGCGGTAAGCGCGAGGGAGGCACAGGAGGGCAAACTGCAGCGAACAGCGACACAGCACCCGTGACACACGTGTTTGGTCTCCTGGGAATGAGCAAAGACAAATCAGAGACGGGGCACAGAGCTGGCTTTCATGAGAAATACGCTGCTCTTAAAAAGGAAGCAGCTCATATTTCAGAGGCAAAGCAATCATGGTGATGATTCCAGGTTAAAAAGCCAAGGCTGGGAGATGCATGAACACATTTGCCTGTGGGCTGAGCACTGAAGTTAGATAAACCCATATCAGGTCAGACAGTGGAGAACATCCCCACAGGAACCAAGCAAGCTGTGATTAACTGTGCAGCTGAGTCACCAGCGACAAGCAGAGCGACGACGGGTTTGTACTGGAGCTGCTGTCTTAAAGGGCTACTTCACCCATTTCCAACATGTAAAAATCACATTAGAAACATGAGAACCGACATATCTAGAGAGATAAACCCATCTTGTTTAATGAATACATAACAGGGGAATCACTAAAAGAGACAAGCCTTCAGTACCAGCTGGAGACCATCCAGGTGAGCTGGGACTGAGCGCATTCAACCACATGATTGGCCAGATGACCTGAAGACTCTGCACCTCCACCTACTACACTGCTGGTGGGCTTCAGCAGGCCTGTGTTTTGCAGTGCTAATAACTAACTGCAGACTGCTGCCTTGTATAATCACTGCTGCTTCTATATTAACGTGTGGCTCCAGACACCACCAGGTGTGAGTGGGCAGACTAGTCATCTGGAGACGCGTTTTCAAGGCAGAGGCCCGTTTAATATTTAATAACCTCTGACACACATAAACTGCTCAAACCAGAGCCACGGGAAGAAAGTGAGTGAATCTAAATCTACAGGTTGGCCAACACCTCGTCCTCCTGAATAACCTTTACGCCTGGTTGTAAATCTGAGGGTAAGGTGGAACATGACACCACAGACATGACATTTCTACTTCTGGCTGAACAACACCTTCTCTCCCAGCTGCTCACAGAAAACCTGCTGGACAATATCTAACAGTCTGGATACGCTGTGTGATACTGGTATGTGTGAATGCTGCAGTCACTTTTCTGATGACGCAGCACGACAGAGCTGAGTCAACACATCTCCACTGCTCGGGTCACTTACGAGAGCGAAACAACAGAAATAAAAAT
Source organism: Microctenopoma steveboyesi (assembly GCA_032359275.1). Lineage (NCBI taxonomy): Eukaryota > Metazoa > Chordata > Actinopteri > Anabantiformes > Anabantidae > Microctenopoma > Microctenopoma steveboyesi. Next base: position 7,389,795 of record JAUMHF010000010.1, on the reverse strand, counting down.
GCTGGTTGGATCAGACTCAGCCAGCAGCAGCAGCACGTTTGCTGTGAACACGCTGAATGGAGACGAGATGATGTTTTCCTGCGTCCACAGCCAAAAAAAACAAAAAAACACACACAAGCCACAAAGCGACAACGGGCGCGGAGAGAAAAGCCACAAACAACTCAGCTCATCTGAGCGAGCACGACGCAGAAACCGCGATACCACGCAGAAAATACGCTGCTCTGGTGAGGAAATCGACACCGTGTAGCGGCAGACAATCAGATCTGAACACAGCAGCGGACGGAGCGTTAGCGCCGCGGGATCCGTGCGCCGCGACGCGACGCGACGCGACGCGACACGCCGACAAACACGGCCGAACACGTCCACGCGAACAAGAATCGCGATCCATTCCCCCCTACGCACCGCAGAGGGGGGGGATATAGCAGAAAAGCAGCGATTAAATGAAAGGATCTACCATCTTACCTAGGCGGTGCTGTGTTTCAAAATGGTAGCGCCTGCTTCCGTTTGAGCGTCGGGCATGCTGCTGGAGAGGCGGCGCGGGGGGAGGGGAGGGAGGGAGGGAGGGAGGGGAGGGCTGCTGCTGCTGCTGCTGCTGCAGCTGCAGGATGCTGAGTCCTCACAACAACAACAACAACACGACACGTATGTTTCATTCATTACACACACACACACACACACACACACCAGAAGAATGAAGGCGGGACACGAGCCACAAGTGTGTGAGCTCATCATGTGGCCGCACACATCCAAACATTCACCAGCAAGAGCCAGTTACCAAGCACAGCCCACCAGTAAGCATGTTCTCATTTTATTACACGCATATAGATGGTTTTCTTATCCAGTCGCCCCCCCCCCTAGTTTTTAATAAACTTGAGACATTTTTATAGTTTTTAGAGTTCATTTAATGTCATAATGCAACAAACATACAACAGCATTAACGGGCATCCAGCTAATCAGCAGACTTACAAAGTCCTGGCCTGGTTTGAACTCCTTCGGTGCGTTCAAAGCCTTCAAGGCCATTCGATTTCATCATAGTAATCATTGTAAGGAAAATAAGCCCATTTTTCTTTGGCTGTCAGGAAACGTGTCCCTCAGCGCTCTTCATCTTACCCGCCTCCGCTCTGACCCTCTTATCGACAAACGTCCCTTTCATTTCTCTCCCAGGTTTCCTCCATTCAGTCTGTCAGCAGCGTTTGCGTCCCAGCTTCAGAGATGTGCTGCGGGTGTCTCTGCGCCGGCCTTGCTTCGACCCTTCCCAGCTATTGGCCGGTTTCTCTCCTCCCACAGCGAGATCCCGTCACAGGCGCAGATCTGTTTGGGGTTTTGGAAAAGGCCTGCAGATCGGGCAATGATCCCACAGGCCAGCCTGTGATGGGCAAGAGGCAGAAAAATGTTGGGAAGAATCAGTCTCAATGCACGGCAAAGGCTTTCTGAAATCATGAGCACACAAACGGCGGTGTGACAGCTCGGTCGTCCTCAAACCTAAGGGTGAGCGAGCCAGTCCCACCAGGTTACACGTCGAGGTGTCCTCGGACAAGACACCGATACTCAGTAGCTGTCCAAACAACAATTTCCCCCAGTGATTGATAAAGTATTCGTTGTTATTGTTGTCACCAGAGCTGGTTCATTAACTCACGGCAGAGCCTGAGATGACACTGGGTGTGAAGCCGCACACACGGCCGCTCCACCATCGTTTCCTTCTCTCCTTCCCGTGTGTGAGAACTTCAAACTAACTGCTGCTCACCCACCTTTCCCCCGAGTTCCCAGTCTGTTTGGAGAGAGGGTGAGCGCCTCGACCCAGGTCGTCCTCCCCTGCGTTGACTACTAGCGATCGGCCAATCACATCCCACACCTGCAGCGCGGTCACCAAAGGCATCAATGAGCAAGCAAATTAAAAGCTGCCTTATGGCATTATTTTGAAAACTGGACGTTAAGATGACATCTTCCTGAATGACGTATGACCAATTATGCCAAACGAGACTTTCTGTGTCTGTGTGTGTGTGTGTGTTTGGTACCTTTAGCTGACCATCTTCTAGTCGAAATGAGGCTCTGCCATCTGGCCCAGCAACAATATTTCCCAGATCACCTACATGCTAAACGACAGCACTGCGTGGTGAGAATTACACACCGCCACGCAGACATGAAACACAAAATGAAACCAAGAAAACACAGCTTTTCACACTCGGCGCCTGGAGCAAAGCCTCTCAAACCGTCTCCTGTGGCACAAATTTGTCAGTCTGAGGGAGACGTAACATCTACATCCCCAAACATCAGCTTGGCTTGTGTTGAATTTTCTTCTATCTCGGGAGGGATTTGTGAGAATTTCATTGCTTTGTGTATAAAGGATTGTTCTGGCACAGAACAATAACAACGCTGTTGAATATAAAGTTAATGGTAATGGATCTGCCTGTACCCTTTCAGAGTCCCCTGGGCCGCCATGTTGTGTTCCACGGGGGTTATAGTGCTCTCCACAACTGCGGAACACAGGAAATCAAATATATGACTATGCTGCGGCGCTGCTTTACACAGCCAGTGTTCACAGATAACTGCAGGTTGTCTATAAAGATGTTTACAGTGTTTCTGAGTCTTCCTCGAAATGGTGTGAAAATTCAGTCAGTGAATGAAATATAATAAAACAACAACATTTTGTTAGTTATTTAAAAAAAAGGTTATGACAGGGCTTCAAGCATAAAAGCTAACAACAGGAAGCAATTTGGAAGTTGGTGAAGTTGTCCTTTAATGGTACATCTCAACTTCTTTAAAAAATAACACACAGTGCCACAAATTGAGGATACCAATAAAAGAAAGGCTGTCTTAAATTTCGGTCCGTCCTGCATATAAAACACTGTCCACTGTCCTACCTGAGGCAGTCTCGTGTGAGGTCGCCCAGTGTGTGGACGTGGAGGCCGTGGGGTCCAGGCTCCAGCCCATCAATGGTCCCGTCGATCAGACAATGCTCCTCAGACAGCTGCAGAAAACGCACCACCCCCTGTACTGGTCCCACACCCGCCAGCATGGCCACTGCTGCACCCAGGTCTGCCACAAACCAACAAGCGTCATGTTGCGTTTCAAAGACTGTATCACAAATGTGTCACTGCCATCGGTCAGATTATGTTCTCCAGCCCACGTCTATGAGAAACACGGAGGTGACACGCGGCTCATGTGCGTATGTGTGTTGGTTTAGGGGTGAATCAAACTCCTTTGTGGTCAGGAGGTATTTGCATTCACATTACATGTCTCCAAATCACACTGCATCATAAACATGTGCACTCACAGTGTCTTATTATAATGAATTTGCATGTGTCAACAGTATCAGTATCTTAACTACAGATGCATTTAAATTTCACTCTTCACTCTGCGGGGAGATCAATGATGGTACTATTTAATGTTTTAGTAGCCTGTCGACTTCTCTAACCATTTATTCAGCCAATAAATAGGATAATAGGCTTAAGAAGCTAAGAGGTTAGAATCAAAATGCTGTTATTAATGTCTAATACACGGCTTGTTTAGCTGACTTTTCCCCTTTACATTTTAAATTGCTGTCCAGTAAGCCACAGAAAAAGGTTGTCCAAATAAAACTGAGTGTTGGTGACCTGTTTTATTGAGAACTAAAACTAACACAAAGGTTTGACACCAAGCTGCTGTTTCTCACCTTGCTCTGATCCTCCGATACCCTTCAGCACGGCCCTGCGTCCCGTGCCTTCTATCAGAGCCTGCACCTCCGCGCTGGTCAGAGCCGATTCCACCAGCACCTCCTCCTTACTGACGTCGATACTGACGGAGTTCACTCCTGCAAACACATTAAAACCGGCGCATGTAGTAAATAGTAAAAACCACTTCACATACTGCCCAGTGGTTAATAACGCATCACAACCTGTTGGCTGTTTGTTTTAACAGGCAACACCTGCAAAGTAACTGAAGCTGTGAATCCTATGTGGTGGAGTTAAGATAACATTATTTCCCAGGAGTAAATTCACTTTAGTTATTTATTGCCTCTGCACATTTCACCCGTTCCATGTTCTGCTCTCCTGCCGTCAAGTGCATAAAAGAAGTGTAACCACTTCCTGGAACCTTGTGAGGAGAGATTTTAGAAATGCACTAGAAAACTACCTCTGGTATATTCCATTAGAGCTGTAAACATTTTGTACTTTATTTGCCATAAGGAAACAGTCAAATACACACATGCTGGAGTGACTGTTGCTGCTTTAGTGTGTGTGTGAACCTCTGCATGCTCTCTCTCACCTGGTTTCCCCTGCAGAGCAGCTCGGACTTTAGCTGCACAGCTCTCACATGTCATCTGCACGGCAAACTCCAGCTGTGGAGAGGAAACACATGACAGCAACACGAGTAATAATGCAACAGCTGCAACCATGACAGCAGCAGAATAAAGCGTGATTTTATTTTGACAGTGGCTTCACGGCTTCAATTCGCTCGCAACACAACAAAACATGAACTTGAAACGTGACAAACATGACTGAGAAACCTTGGCTGTGCTCTGCGACTCCATTCCGCCTCCGTGCGCCGCAGCTTGCGCAACGAAAACTGACTTTAGGGCAACACTTCCCACTTTTCTAGAAACGGAAACGAACCAACTGTACGCGCTGACGGAAGCCGCCATGTTGGTGAGGTCACAGTGACGCACGCGCGCTACCGCCCCCACGTGTTCACAAGCTGTCACTACACGTCATTTGTTTATTGTGCAAATTTATGAAATTGTATATGCCTGGGTGGTGAAAATAATATATTTGTATACTTTTAAAACATTTCTAAACCAATACAACACTATACTTTCTAATACTAGACAATTCTATAGTATATTATACTTTTCCATACTCTAATATCAAGGTATTCAAACACTTCTTCATCTCATTATGTACTACTCAGGTGTTTGCTAATACAGTAGATAGTATCATTTTGCTCCAACATACATTTTATGCTTTTTCTTTACTTTACTATAAAATCACTTTAATTGAAACAGTATTTGTACACTGGTAAATCACAGTGTACGAATACTTGGTGTATACTTGTTACTTTGTAGAAAATCTGTCTTCTACAGTTTACTTCTCTCATATTAGTGTGCATCCACATAGCTGTACTAATTTCTCCCGTGTGCTGAACCCCTGAACACTGAATTTACCCTCTGGAGCTCTATGAAGGCCTAGAAGATCTGTTTATGCTCAAGATAACTAGACAGGGCTGTGTTTAGTGTTCAATTCAATAAATTCAGTAAACTGTCTGATTAATGATGGAACATCATGGTCTTGGTCCAGAAATTAGCTATTGCCACAAAACTGCCCGTGTGATTACTCTCTGACTTTACCCACAATGCTACTGGAGATATTTAGCCTCAGCATGACAAACTGACATCGTACCAAACATTTTTCAAATGTCTCCAGGCAGACAAAAAGGGCAAGCCTTAGTAAAATAAACAGAAACCAGCGGTTGCTTTGTGGATGGAAAGTGATCGTCTGAGATGTAAATAGGTATATAATAGGTCACCACATGCAAAGCACTGTTAGGACAGTGGTAAATGGTAAATGTCTACTTATAAAGCGCTTTTCAACCTGGACTGGTACTCAAAGTGCTTCTCATTCAGCCACACACACACACACACACACACACACACACCCATGGCAGAGCTGCTCTGGGGTATGGACACAGAAGATTGTAGCATATTGATAAACTAGACCGCTATGGCAGCGGGCAGTAATGATGATTGCTTCTTTCCCGTTTGTGACAGCCTTCGATCCAATTTCATAATGTGCGTGGATTATTGTCCCAAAGTTGATTTGCAGATTAAAGCTTCAATATTGCAGACCACCACTAAGCGGACTACTGCTTAGTGGTGGTCTGCTTAGAAGAGGCCAGTGTGTGTGTGTATGTCTATAGAGTACATCATACCACAGATAAGCCACAGGAGGCAGAAGATGGCCGTGATATGGTGCAAAATCTGGGTCACAAGTCTAAAATAAAAGCTTCTAAATTAAACTTCTTCCAGCTAAATTTGTGATAAGTTCAGAGAGTGGCACATAAAGCATTTGCCTCGGTGCAGACAACATGTGTGTTGATCCAGAAACACGGACTTCATTACATCAAAACAACACCAAGAGGCCGATGTTTTACACAGGAGAAAGCCGAACGGCTGCTGCGCTGGAACACAGCTCCTTCTGTATCTGTTGGCTCATTGGCTTTGACCTCTGACCTCAGTAATATGACCACAGGCAATGAGAGCTTTGAGCCAGTGTGCACCAGGTTCAAAACCACGAGCTGCTGAGTTTTAAGTGTGTGCTGCGCGGTCTTTGTCTCCCAGTCACACACACACACACACACACACACACACAGCATCAGGTAATTTATTTAGCGCACGGTAAACTATCTAAAACCTCTGCTCCTAATTTGAGCCTCAGTACTGAGCTCCCTGTTCAAAGGAGCGCAGGGAGAGTGAGAGAGACACCTGAGCCCAGGGGGGCGGACGATTTCACCAACACACAAATATCCGTTTAGAAACACACGCAGCTACATGTGAAGCAGATCAGACGTTCAGGAGAAAAGAGAGAAATGTCTGCTGTTGGGCAACGCTCATGTTGGAGCAGCTGACAACATTGTCACCAACTACACATAATTCTGTCTCTTGGAGTTTCTTTACACTTTGTTTATTAATTTAAAAATACTATATCATATATTTTTTTACTTGTTTAGCATGTTAAATTGTTAAATAATTGTTAAATATCGAGGATTTGAAGCTCAAAGGGGCGTATGTGACATCATGGGAGAAAATAGGTTTTCTACATCATTTTAAAGGACTTGATGAGTTCTATTAAAAGGTACAAAATCTGGTCCCAATCACAGTTAGTTTTAGCTCTCCTGTAAAAATTCTATGGGGGTCGACACATGATAGCAGATGTTGAGATGATGATTTCCAGATTATAGATCATAGACAACACCAATTGATCAGCAAAGGATTACGAACCGTCACATACATATACGTATGATGTGACATATGAATCCCAGAACCAGCGACCATTTGAACCACCTCAACGACCTGACTGAAACAGCCTGTAAACACTGTTTGATGGTAGTCAGCCATTGCGTTTGCTGGGCAATGGGAAATAAGTGATTGTAATGTTACTGTAAATAATTTAATGAATACTTAATTAATCCCTTTGGGAAAATTGGGGAAAAGGATTAAAAATCCAGTTACGTACATAAAAAAGTACCATTTGCTTTTGTATTGGAAGAAGGCTTCATGAGTTCGCCAGAAACTGACGTTTTAACTCAAGAAAATAGTTTCTGAAGGTGACATATGTAGTGTTACAGGTCCAATTTGACAGAGGATACTGGCGGGTCATTTATCACTTACTAAAAGCTGGGGGTTGCTCTGTGGATCAAATACAGCTCCATTTTTATTGAAAACGAGTGGTATGTGTTATAAGATAATAGGTCTATGGGGCCAAAAACAACATAACATGGCTATGAATACATACTAAGTTAGCTATGAGTATATTGGGCTGAGGTAAACCAGATGCAACCTCCACCTCGTGGGATCTACCTAACCAGATACATGTCTGTGCACAGATAGTCCCACTGATTATTAGTATCACACTTTGTGGTTTGGCGCACACATGCATGCAATTATATTTCTCAGGAGATCGTTACTTTTCTGAAAAAGCAATTTTACTGAGCAGAAAAGAGAAATGGAAAGCAGCCGTAGAACATCTGACCCGTCTCTCCATGTGGAAAGAAACAGACTCATGTTAAAACATGGAAACGACCAGAGATCACACTGGGTGCCTCTTTTCCAGTATCCAAACTGTGCTGCATACATTTTATGGCTCAGCTGATTCCAGAGAGAATTAAACCGTTGACCCCCATCCACGCTTTGCTGGCGACACCCTCCACAACCTCATGACGCTGAATAATTCAGCTCCCGAGAGCAGTGCGGGGGCCTGTTAGTGGTGTGAGGGACCCCGCAGAGGTCAGAGTTATACCACAGCCCAGCCAGAGTGCTTTCCATGTCTTCTGATCGCAGCCTGACGGCTCAAATGGAAGATGAAGCCAAGTGTGTCTGGTGGGGGGGCGGCGTCTATCAGCACAGACCCCCACCTCTGCAGGCACACAAGGAATAGAGGAGGTTTATTTTTTTAAATCATGGTCTTCAAATTTGTTCTGGCTTCACCTTTTTTTAGGTGTTTGGACAAAATATCCAAAGCCAAAAGCAAAATGCTCATGACATTCCTCTAAAACAAAGAAACTCTTTTTCAGAAAAACTGAAGAAGCACTTGCACTTGTTTGTTTCACATTTACCTGTGTGGGTGGAGCAGGAGCGGATCTACAGGGGGGCAAAGAGAGCGAGCTAGCCCCCTGCTATAGCGCGTCCAACATCCCCTGCCCCCGACCTTTTATGTCCCTAAAACCTTTTTTCTCATTTATACCTAAATTTGTCTTTGTTTTCTTGGCAGATATATTGATACGAGAAATTGTTTTCAAGTGTATTTGTGGATATTTTGTTGTTCTCATTCCTCATGCCGCTCCTTTGCCCTCCCATGAAAAATCTTCTAGATCCACCACTGAGATGGAGTGAATAAAAAAAATGATTGAGTAGTCACATTGTGAATTATAACGTATTGCTGTTGTTGACCTTGCCTGGGATCTCTGTAATAACACCAGTGTGTTAAAGAAAAAGAAACCGTGAATAAACGGCCAGCTGCATGCATGGAAATGAAAAGTTAAAAAAATATAGTCCAAAAAACTCAATAACAGACCAGATAGAAACAGGAAATGAAAACCAACCACCCCCATTAATCAGAAACACCCCCTAAAACAAATATTGTCCCTTCAGCACAGAGGCGTCATGCATTATTGCTGAAACCACAAATAAGCTTAAAACAATGAATGCAATGAATTCTAATGCCAGGATGGTTTAACTGGCGGTGGAGAAACCCTACAGCTCATCACGGAGAGGATCAATAGGAACAAGAGACAGCACTGCCTAATCACTCAAGGCTACTGTGCCTCCCTGGAATAACGGCCCACACGGAGGAGGCAGCGTGCTGCAGTGTGGGTACCAAACGCAGCACCTCATTAAATCATTACACCGCCGAGTCCAGATCATTACTCAAACAATGTGTCTGTCATGACCCGGTGAGCATCCCAAGCCCTGCAGGAAGAAAAAAGGGGGGAAAAAGCAGAGGGATTTATTAGGAAGTAAAAACCTGAAAGCTTTCTGAGGTCAGCAGCTATAAGCAGGCTAGAGACTCATTAACTGTGTGAGAAACGTGTAGCAATTGCAATAATATGCAGGAAGAACCACAACGCATGTTTAAAACCTGCAGGAATCCCGTTATTCATACAGTATATCAAATATAGACAAACCTCTAGTTAGTAAGAGAATCCGATGGATGTGACTTGGTTGCAGTTTGATGCCAGATACAGGCTCAGCTCAGATTTTAGGGAACTGGATGCCAGCAAAAACAGATGCCATTTAGTAGATGACTAGATGAAAATAAGAGGAGAGATCAAAGGGATTAGATACAACAAAGATCCCGGGATGCACTGTGATAACACAGTCAGTGCCTTATACCCTCAGGCAACCTTTGCATGAGGCCGTTAAAGGGGCATTCCGACAAACAGCAGATGAAAAGACAAGTCCTATATGTTGAGGCGGCACAAAGTTTTCGGGCAGAGGAGACCAGAGTGAATCTGTCAGAGAAATGGAGCTATCACCTTTTATTTTCTCCTGATTTCTTTCCCCCACTACTTTTCTCTTTCAGAGGATCACATGTAGCACAGGGGGCTGGTTAGTGGTGGAAAAGCCTCCGGGAAATAATCAGTGTCCTCCATTAAAACAACAATAGTCTTTGTGGGGAAAAGATTGCGAATAATGCATGAGAGAGGCCCCGCTCATTTGGGTTGGTCTGGGGTTCCCTAACGTGCCCCTGACTGTTGGGAAATTTACATAAGAGTCTGCCATCAACTTCCAGTTCTAATTCAAATGATCTTTCCTGGCACGGTCAGGTTCGACCATTGGCACATAACGACGAGTTACCGTTAGGACTGTCCATGCGCGTTAATGCGCTGCTGTGTGTGTGTGTGTGTGTGTGCGTGTGCGTGTGTGTGTGTGTGCGGGTCAGGGTTAGGGACCATATGTGTTCGCTGCGTGCCAACCGACAGCCCAGCATCCCCGCATCACAGTCGCACACACGCGCATTGGCTACTGAGGAGAGAGAGCGAGAGGGGGAGAGAGAGAGAGGGAGAGGGAGAGAGTCTCCTGTTTTGTTGCACGAGGAGAGGAGTCGCGAGGAGCCTCCGATGACAGACAGGCAGCAGATCGGCTGCTCCACATGCTGCGGCGCCTGAACCATCACCAGACAGCACCGACGCCGCACAAGCGGGAGGAAGACCAGCGTAGGCGAGGAGGGAGAGACGAGGAAAGCGGAGCAGAGGAGAAGAGGAGGAGGACGAGAGGAACGCGGGGGCAGGCAGCCGGCTGGCCGGGATAAGGAGCCCGTGCGGCGGGGACGAAAATCACATCTCTGAGATGACAAAGGTGAGTAACGGTGCGTCCCCGCGGCGTGATAGCAGCATCTCTGTCCTCCATGGCGCCTGTAATCTGCTCCGCGGAGTGGTGGACGTGTCCGCGGAGCAGCGCGCGGGGCTGCTGGGGCACACGCGGCTCGCTTATATCACAGAGGCGTTTGTTTGCCCGTGTTGTGCCGGCTCCTCGCCCCCCTCCCACCTCCCACCTCCCCGGCTCCGTGCTCCGTGTTTGCGCACCGACGTTTTACCAATAAAGGGGGATTCATGGATGGACCGGGGACACTTTCTCTACGGGATATCTCTGCACTGCCGAATGTGCACATGTGTGTGTGTGTGTGTGTGTGTGTGTGTGTGTGTGTCATTTGGAGATGCGCCGGCGGAGTGATTTCATTCAGCACGACCCCGAAATCTAATCTGATCTGGCCCACATATAGCGCCGCGAGACGTCTTGAGGAGATTGTTGTTGTTGTTTATGAAGTGCTGCGTGTAAGAGGATGAGGTGAACGGTGTTTATCGTTACTGTGTCCTTCAGGGGCTGATGCTTGTCACGGTGATTGATTTCGCCTGTTCAGTCAGATTAAGGGTGTGTGAACACAAATTAATTAAACTGTACGCAAAGATTATCAGTGTGAACCTGCTATGCACCGGGAGGGGGAGAAGGGGCGGGGGGGGGGGGGTAATTAATGACAAACTATTTATATCCGGAGCTTTATTGGATGTACTATGCGCCAGTGACCCCGATTTCTGAATGGGTGTTCAATAGTTTCCATAACGCACATCCACTGGGTGACTGGTTCATTTTCCTTCTAAAGTTGGATGAAGTTTTCTATTTCGTTTTACAAACAGCCTCGTTGGTGGATTTAATATTTGCTGAATGCTGCTTATGATCGACAGGTGTCAGGGCACTTAGCGCACATCGCGCAGACCAGAGCGCACATGCTGACCCCGCTCCTTTTAACGTGGTGGGTGATCAGTGTGTGTTTAATCCAGGTTTGTGCGTGTGCAGCACACAACGTGCTGGATTCTGTTTTAGAAAGCTGGACCAAAATCTGAGCAAGTGGGTAGAGACCTTTCCAGCTTCACCGGTGACACCAGGTCTGAACCTGTGTTTACATTTATCATACCAATAATTCAATCTTGAAGGCTTTTCATTTCTGGACCTGCCTGTCTATGTGTCTGTCTGTCTCACGTGTTTCTGTCTGCCTCTGTCCTTCACCGTGTCTTCAGGAAGTAGATTAGAAGAAGGGAGGGGAGGCGACTTCATAAACTCTCTTGCAGCAGGTCATTTACAAGCAGAGACCTGAAAAGGTCCCTTTTTATTCCTGTATGTCCACAAGAAAGGCGCAAGGCCGAGTGATGAATGTGCGCTCCGCTGGGAGAATAGCAAAGCAGGGAGTAACAACTGCACACACATGTGCACAAAGCCTCTTGAAAAAGTCAATATGATAAAGTGTGTTGTGCTGAAGATTAACTGCACTGCTGTGTTCAACCTCATCACAGGCGTCTTTTTGGACTGAGGGCGCCCTTTAAAGGCAATGCTGGGGGAAAGGAGTTTACTTATACAATAATTGGCTGTGATATACAGCTCCCTGAAAACGTCCACCGTCAGGGACGGCGTGCAGGGAGCAGGCACAGAGCCAAAGAGGCAGCACTGTTTGCTGCGCCCCAGGAAGCAAAACGAGCCAGAAATGTTGGTATGCAACATAACGTTCATACCAGGGAACACAGATGTTGCCATCACTTATGATGTGTGTAGGTTCAGAGGTCAGCGTGGGCACTGCCAACGTGACTCAGTTTATTTATTGTTGGATGTTTAAACCTGATTCCACACCATTTATGAAAACTATCATTTGAAAACATATAATAAAAATCAGCAGATTCACTGGTGATATTTAGAGGCTCGAGATCTGAGATTTATTTGCACTAAACGTGAGGCCCATATTGCATGAAAATGTCAGAATGATTTCCACAAGCACTGACTGAATCCGAATCACTTAATTCACCTTGGCTTGTTATTTAACCTTTATTTAACCTGCCAAGACAACTGGGATCAAATTTGTACTTGCAATAATAAAACATGACAAGAGGGGGAAAAAAAAGCTTTGATGGTGATTTATGGAGAAGACAGGCAGCAGTTTGAGGAGGCTGCTGAAAAAAAACATAAAGTAACACAAAGTTCAGACTCGCATGAGAACACACAGAAAAAACCACAGTGTTGTCCTTTATGTTGTTGGTCTATTAGAGGAAGTGCAGTTTGGGCAGACATGTCTCGGGGCGCGGAAGGATATGATGATTGTGTCTCCAGCCGCAGGTCTTCATCGTGCGTATTAATGGAGGCCGCGGCGAACCGTGAGCCTGCGAGTGATTAAAATCTGATTAAAAATGTACTTGTGGGTATCTTAGCTCACCACAGAAAACGGAGGGAATGTGTGTTTGTTTGTTTGTTGTTTTTTGCAACGCGTGGATGCGAGCCCAAACGAGATTAATGCTCCATGTTAACAAACCTCTTGGTTTGACCCTAGCCAGCTTGCAACAGCACACACACACACACGCACACACACACACCCCATCCACTTGATCCCCTGTTGGGTTAATGCTGGCCATGAGCAACTCTCCTCACAGCGGCACGTAAGCGCACACACACACAAACACACACACACACACACACACACTGAACACTGGCCAACTTTCAGCCTCTTTGATGCATTAGTGCAAAGGTGCATTTTTCTCCTTGTTGTGGTTTGGATCACGTTGCTGTAGATGAGGCATTGCTAACACTCGAGGTTAGCGGCAAGATTAGAGGCGATGCGTGCTCACGGAGAGGGTGTAAAGTTGAGAATGAGTTTTCATCCCCTTTGCTGCTTCTGTCATTGTGTCATATTGATTCACCGTCAGCCCTCAGCTGAACAAGAGACATGTGTACAGCAGCGAAGCCTCGGATCTGAGCGTTAATGAGGGAGCAAAGGCCGCGACGAAGCTTTCAAATAATGAAAAATGTTTTCTAGGGGCCTCTTTATCTCTTGACAAAAATCAGAAACGCTTTTATTGCGGCAGCGCCACTTCTGTGTGCGGCTGCTGCTGCCAGATGAAGACAGATGGATGAGGGTTTTGACGCGGCTTAGGCCCAGCTCAAGGCAGCTGCCCTTGGTGTGAACATTTCCATGTACTTGTAGATGTTCCATAGCCAGATTCCAGCAGACCCTGGATTAAAGTGGTCCGGGCGGGACGATTATGGGGGCGTAGTCCTGTCTCCGGGCGAGCCTGCTGTCCCGCACAAAATCCATTACTTGTTAATAATACAGAGAGCATCTTGGTTTGGCAGTTGCTGTGGATGAACACGCTGCTCTGGTGCAGAGCTGGTCACAGTGTGTTCACACGCAGGACACGTGAAGCGCTAGTCTCAGAAATAAGATAAGTGGCTTCAACCAGAGAGAAACAGGGACACTATTTCATTATTAGTTTATTCATATAAATGTGATGTTGTAATCTTTGCTATGAGCTCTATTTATACTGCATTTTACACATTTATATTCCTTTGTTTCATGTATTATGTCAAAATTAGATGTTTTTTTATAATAGTAATACTGATAAATAAATAAATAAATAGATGCAATACCTAATTCTAAATTTAATAATTGATAATGATTAGATTGATACCTTATGTATGATGTAAGTTATTGTTGTATCTACGCCAAAAAGGTTTTATCTGACATTTATCTATATTTGACTAATGTTTGACTCTGTGAGCACAGTACATGTGTCTGTTTGCAGTGGGGCCTGCGTCAGCTGAATTAAGGCATTTTTCAATAAGAAAAGATTTGAATAAGAAGAAATTCATGCAGCACAGAGAAAAAAACTTTCCCGATGTCGTTACCAGCAGTGATAAAGTTATGATACTCACACTATTTGAGCAGGTAAAAAGTACTCACACACTGTTGGAAACATAAAAACGAAGGACTGTAGGTAGAGTCAGATGGCCGCACAGGATGATGAAAGGCAAAGAGGAGTTACACAACATCAGTGATTTGGAAATGGTTCAGATTTCTAAAGCTGGATAAACAGCGAGTGCAGCAAAATATGCAGGTGACCTGTGACAACAGGGAAACACAACAACATTTCTCCCCACGTTTGAGCAGGTAACATTACAAGTGTGCGCTCCCAAACTCATGGCAATGACACATGAGCCAGACTCAAGAACAAACCTCCCACGGGGAAACGACACAAGCGTAATAACCATACAAATGACGCGTGTCACTTTATTGTCATTTATAGGATTCAATTCTAAACTGGTTATAAAGTTTTAACTCAACGAAAAGAGTGTAAACGAGGTGTACATGCAGAGTGACGCACCAAAACGATCTTCACCAGCATGATAACTCTACGTGCTGGTGAAGATCACTGAAAGCTCCCACGCCCTCATTAAATGGATGCTGTAATTAGAGTCCCAACCACTTTATGATTATATCACTTGTTCTGATTAAGATAATCAGATTACAGTTCTCGTAATCTGATTACTCCCTTAAATGTGACTTTACGCGCGCCAGGTGTCACGTCTTTGTTTTAGAAATTGCTCCCTAAACTGAAATCTGACGCAAGAGTGAAGCTGGAAACAGTTGATGTGTTGCCGAGTGCCGGCGTGGATCACAGTTCCTGTTGGAAAAGTTGGGCGTTTTATTTACGTGGTGCTGTTCCCATGAACCCGGAGGAAACACAAACCCCCTCTGAAGAGAAAGACGCGGCTAGCTGCGCACAGAAAGCCACATCAAACACGGCCTTCCAGGAGAACCAACAAAGCTGGTCAGTGAGGACACAGTGTGTTGGTATCAACTCCATGGGCTGTAACAATGTGCCATTCGATACGTTATCTATAGAATCAGATGCACAACATAATCCGGAAACCAGATACTCCAAACTGAATATCACTTTTCACCCCGTGGTTCAATGAAGGGCTTCATCAGGAAGGTCGGGCTTCGACGGACCTGTGACACCACTAACTCCTAAAGAGTTCTGAAAGGGAACGATGGTGTACGTTTCCTCCTCACCCAGTAGAACTCTGTACGCTACTGAAAATATTAGCTTCCTTTTTTATTCTGATGCAGCATCCTGTTACATCTTCTAGCCACGGCGCTGAAACACTGAATATAAATGAATTCAGGACACCCTCGAGGGCTGAACAGCGCTGGCGAATGTAACGGTAGTTTTTTAATGTTGGTAAAGTCTGGCATGAATTCAGACACGGTGTTTACGCTTCATCTTGTGGGATTTGAAAAAAAAAATGACAGGATTCATTTGGGGGGCGAATTTGGGGCTAATGCTTTGATTTGTTCCAACACTAAAAGGATTTTACCTCAAATCCTTTGGGTTGGTTATTTTAGGTGAAACCTGAATATGCCAGAACACTTGATTTTCCTGGATTAATTCTCTCCTTTTTTTATACTCACACACACACACACACACACACACACACACACAGACACACAGTTGCAAATAGTTTGGACCACACCTGCTTCGTGCAGAAATTACACATTAGCTCCAGTAACCAGGAGAAACTTTCTGTAAGTAAAAGCCTCTGTGTAAAGGGCTAAATGTTTTCCACTCAGAGACAAACCCTACCTGGGTCATCAGAGGAGGACGTCAGTCCCTCGGGAGCATGTTTTTAATGTGCGTGACCTTTTGACCTACTTACCTGTGTTAATGTTTGCTGATGTTATTGGGAGTTTCTGAGGTCTGCCGGTGCTCATCAGTGTCCATGTGTTTATAGGTGTGTGTGTGTGTGTTAGGTGCGGAGGACGCCCTCCCCCGGGGCTTCTAGCCTGCCACCTTAATTAATCCGTTTTCTGGCCTTTAAGGCTGTTACAGCGAGCCTAGCTGCGTCCCAGCAGCTCAACACACACAGAGAGACACACACGTACATGACTCAAGGTTAGTTTCTGTTCATAATAACAGAACAGATTTGAACAAACCTAAGCGAAATAAACTTTAAATGATAGTTAGAGAGGTTTTTGTTTCCTCTGAACTTAAACATTTAGGTGAGTTTTGATTATTTTCATGATTGATTACATTTTTTTTGTAAATTTTCAAGCAAAATCTTCTGAGATTAGTTTATAGGTCAGACAAAAATAAGATGTCATCTTGGATGATTGTGGCATTTTGTGACATTTTTACAGTTTTTGACATTTGATAAAACATCACATGTGGCTTGTTTACAACCCGTCTGACCATCTGATAATTTGACTGTATTTTGGCGACAAATCTTCAGACTTCAGCAGTTGCTTTGGTTGGTGCATTTCTGAAGTCTAAAACAAAGCTAGAAGGCACCGAAGACACGAAGAAGCACAGAAACTCTCTAAATACAGGTGTGCAAGCAATCTGAGATGCATATTAGCATAAACACACATTGTCTGAACACACAAACATGTACGATGACTACACACCAGCTTAATCCCGTGCATAACAATGGACACACACACACTGATAAACATATTCTCCTTTTCTTGCTCCGGCAGCACACACACAGCATGCTGTCTGGACGCATGGTTGAAGTGCTCGAGTGGCATGTGAAATCTGATTACAGTCTAACACTGCTTCCTCTCAGCGGCGGGAGGCTGATCACTGTTACTGCCGCCTCGCCTGCCCCGTCTGGCTGCCCTCCGCCCGATATTCCCTTTCCCCCTCTGTGGGTCTCTCTTGTCTGCATGGCTGCTCCGTATAATGGTGCTACAGGCTGGTTCAGGGGTTGGATAGACTCTCCTGGAGCTGAGAGGTCACGTGTTTGATCCCTGCAACAGGCAGCTTGTGTTCTGTCAACATGTGCTGTTCGAGGAAGACTCTACATTTTTAAAGAAAACCATGCAAATCTTGTGTACAGCTTGTGTTTACCGTTCTTATCCCGGTTCGTGTAGTTTCTTCCCGCCACAGCTGCACTTTGAGGGTGAAACACGGAGTTTAGGTGTCACTGACTCAGAATCAAACATTAATTATATGTTATATTGAGGAAATTGTCCTGTGAAAGATACACGCGTTACACCTGTAGCCCAGAGTTTCTGATAAAACAAAAGCTGTCGTGTGAAGAAATGTTGAGGGACAGAGCTTCACCAGCTCCTATCTGAGCCACTAACAGGCGTCAGGCTGCTTATACGTTACTAGACATCCACAGCCGTCGATTTCTCTGTCAAACCACCACGTTGGTTTGATGCGGAAGTGTCGTGCTCGCGGGTCTGCTGTTTCTGCAGCTTGCCTGCAGTATTTCGACAACCTGCTGTCCACATATTTTCCTTGAGCTCGACACATTTTCTCTGTTTCTCTCCTCTGTGCGATTGTTTGCTTTCCAAATATCTGTCTCACCACCTGCTCAGTTCACCACGTCCTCAGTGATGCACCGATAGACTCAAATATCATGTAACTCCAAAACAGTGTAACGGAATCTGAGCAAAGGCTGCTTCTTTTTGATGTCACTCGGTTTCATCTCACCCCGTGCAGCTCATTTACATGTATTCACAAATAATCTTTTTTTCTAACTCATTTGTTTTGTTTTTTTTGCTTCTTTCTCGCCTTCGTCTTCGCTCCACACTGACGTTTCACCACAGCTTCGCCATCTGCTTTTGACATTTTTAGAATGAGGAGAACTTGTGAGAACAGTGTGTTTATTGTTTCTCTGATTCCGTTAATAATCCAGACTCGCCGGCTCTGACTCTCTGGCCGGCTGTCTGAAGCGATCGCCCTGCACAAAGCGGGTCAGGCGCTGTGGAGAACCCAGGATTTGGAAAACGTCGTTCAGATAGTGTTCTGGCAATTTGAGCAGACGGAGAAATGTGAGCCCTGCAAAATGAAAATAAACAGGAAAGCATGGACACATAGAAGATGTTTTTTCACTCCACTGACAGCTGAATAATAGATATCTGTGCTTTCACCAATGTATTACAGCCCTTTAAATTATTAACAAGTAAAGATTTAATCACCAAGGACCTAAACTCAGTTAATATTTCTTGGCTGTTGGGTCCAATCAGAACTGGACATCAGTTCCGCCTGCTCCTCTCTGTTAATTACTCCACATGTTACACAGACCACAATATTGTGGCTTAGTTTCTTTTTAATTTCTCAATGATCACAGCAGAAACAACCAGAATTAACCAGGGACATCTTATCTATCAGTATGATAAACAGAGCGATTTGCTTGCTAAAGCAATAATCAACAAACTAGACACCCAATTAAGCCTGTTTGCCCCGGTCATAATTGGATATGAATGAGGACGGTGCCTTCTGAAGTGCTATCTAATTGCTTGGAGGGATTTTCACTATCAGAGCGATGGTACATTGATCTAGTATTTATTGATCTCGCTTATTGCTGCTTGCGTGGAGTCTTATCAGCTCATTAGCTTAAGTCGTGTTTGTAAATGAAGCAGTGTGGGCGTAAAGGATTGCAGTTTGGCAGCAGGGGTGATGACACGCTGTTCGTGTGTCATCACCCTGTGGTTTCCAGCTGTTTGCTACATGGTTAATATGGTTTTTCACCAGTATTGCAATCATTTTTAAAGTGTGATTTAATACATTTTGGTAGTTTCTTTGTCAGTTTTATTTGTTTTATGGCTGATTAACCTCCTGCTGTAGACAGAGTCGATATACAGCAGCTGTATGAACCAGGCGCAGGCCGTCATCTCAAAGAATATTGGTTAAAGTTTGGATGAAAGCGTCTGCCAAGTAAAATAAAATAAAGAATATCTTTGCTGGATCGGTGGTCATAAGCCGTTTAAGCTGCCACTGTGACATAACAGTGAAACAAAGACTAAAGCTGATCTGGATTCACACCGTGTTTGAGGTACAGTCAGTTGAACACAGAATGTAAACACACCCTAACAATGGATTATGTTTATATTGCTATCAAGCACACGCTGTAATGTGACTGTAATAGTCTGACTGAATCGTAAAAGCCCTCCACTTAAGAGTTAAGGAGAGTATAAAGAAGCAGGTTTTGGATGATGTCTTATTGACACATAACCTGAATGAAACCAAGCAGAAGAAGAACCTCGTAAAAGTAGAATGATCGACAGAGCTGAGCTGCTGCGTCGGATTACATTCGATTGTACGGGTGTGCCTAATGAAGTCATCAGTGAACATATTTACACCGAGGCAGGATTAGAATGGGGTCTAGATTTATGTGCTGCACCACTGTCACGATCAATATCTTTGACAAAGAATCTATGACGTATTTACACACGAGAAGGAGCGATGTTATGCTACAGTGGGCCTGAGATTCACAGTTTATAACACGACGTCTCCGTCATAGAAACTGTGGGTAAAATGTATTTTGATGATCAAAAAAAAAAGAAAAAAGAAAAGAAGCAGCAACCAACACACACTCATGCTGTACGTGGTGCGCTCATGCTGCTATCACCAAAGACCACCCCGCCTGTGCGTCCATTCGCGAGTCGCAGATGAAAGCCGGGAAGCTCTTTAAACAAGTTTGTGTATATTCTGCTGTGTTGCTGATGAGCCTTTAATGTTCCTTCTGTCTCCAATTGTGACAGTGACTCTGCTTAATTGCAGCATGCAGACAGTTCCTTTGGTTTTCTGCTCTGGTGCTGGCAAAATCAAAGCTCTCTGGGGGTGAGATATAGCCAGTGTGTGATGAAATGGAGGGTTTTGGTAAGGATTTCATTTGGAGATCCTGGCATATTAAGAGTCATAGACACTGCTTGTTTGTCACGGTGATGTGACGTGGGCCTCCTCTTTTATCTTTAGCAAGAAAGAAAAACCTCTAAGTGGCACACAGCGGCAGAATAAACTGCCATCCAATAAAACCGGGAGCATAAAACAGGGCCGTGGTCCAAATGAACCTGCTGGATCACCAAGCTCCCTCGGCTCTGCGCTAATAATTGGCGCCGAGCTGAAGCACAAAGCAGTGGCCGAGGGGAACATGTTCTGTAGCAGCCACCAAAAATGAAGCGCGTGTGACGGAGCCCGGCTGATATGGACTCTGCACGTCAGGCCAGTTAGGTACGAGGAGCAGTGATTTGGTCTCGTGGAGGTGCTTCGGGGCTTTGCCTCAAACATCAAATTAATTTGGCATCGAGCCTGCGTCTTATGTAAATAAACAGCTGAGTTGCAAATTACATGGCCTTCCCCGAGCGGAATGAGGAGAGAGGAGAGAGGGCGATGTTTCAGAGCTTCTGCACACTGTAGACATAAACACTCACCCATCGCTCCACTCAAACAAAAGAAGCAACTTTGTTATGGGGGTGCTTTTGATCCAAATAGCCTTTTTATTTTCACTGCCAACTGAGGCGTTGTGTTCTGAAGCTCGCATGAGTGACTACGTGTAAAGGCCCGCTAGAATAAGTAGAAACTTGATTGTTCATTTCTGGCCAAAGCCTGGAGAAAATTGAAGTGGTTGCCTTCGTTTTCTAAAAAAATATCTGCTGGTGTTTCTGACGGTTTCACCTGTGCAAAATAAAGCTTTTGTCATTTCCTCTGCAAAACATATGGAAGTTCATATAAAAGTGTGCTGTGTGCAGTTTAAGCCATGCTAACGTGATACATGCTAAAAACCTCTGTGTGAGCATTATTATTACTGAGAGCATGGTGCTATGCTGACATTAGCATTTAGCTACATAAAAAGTGCTCAACAGGCAGTGAAACGTATTCTGAGATCAGGGACACCTCGACACGTGGCCAGGAATCAGGGAGCTACCGCTAAAGCCAAGCCCTCAGGAATTATGGTCCTGCTTGTTTTTAATCATCACCTGCACCTACAGCTTCTGATTGGCTGAACACACGTGATCCAGGTAATAAGCAATGGGTAGGACTGAGCTAGAAGCAGAACAGTGGCTTTTGAGGATCAGCGTTGGCAAACCATGAGCTAATACCATCCGGTACAGCAGCAGGTGTCAGAACCGTGATAATTCTACTATGTGTTCATTATTAAGGTGGAGTCGCTGGTCTGCATTATAATATGTGGTGTTGCCAATGCTTCCAGAGGAGTGTCCTCTGTCTGGACAGGAAATAACTAGCTGCTTACAAATGGTTTTGGACCTTGCCTGCATAAGCACCACAGAAGAAGACAAGGCAAGACAAGGAATTGTGGACTCGGATCCATCCGTTTCATTTGTGTGATATGAAATGTCTGACTCACCAGAACAGGACAGACAGCTGTCGTATATTTGAAATTGGAAAAGTGCCGTGTGAAGGGTTCACTGTCTGGAGTTCCACACGTCGCACACCAGAGGAGACTGTCCGTGTCAGATACTTTCTCGCTCACTAAAAAACACTGTTTGATTCGGGCGCTGGCAACGCGTGCAGCAACACGATGTGACATTCGTCAGGAATCACACTGTTGTCTGGACTAACTGCTTCAGACATTTGCTTTGCTCCATACAACTCCTCCAGGTGATGTCTAGATAACTTCCAGAATATGTCTGAATAGAGCTCATGAAGCGTTATTTGCTTCGTCATTTTTTTTTAGCTGTTTCAAAATGTCCTCGATCAAAGGATTGCTTTTATATTTCAGCGTTGTTTTTTGTTAAAAAAGACCATACTTATATACTGTTTACTCAACGCCATCCTTCTGATGTAGTAAGGGATGGTAAAAATGTACAGGTGAAACAAATTGTGGTTCCATCATAGTTAAGGGAAGGATTTATTGATCATTTAATGTTTGGATAGTGAATAACATTTTCTATTCTAAAATGGTGTTGAATAGAAAAAAATGACAAAAAAACACCCACATCCTGACCTAGGAAAGGAACGTGAGAGAGTGGTTTCGATCCGACCACTCAGCGGGCAGGTCTCCTGTTAGAAAATACACTCTGTCTGCTGCTGTCGTTATTTTAGGGCAGTGACTAGCTGTTCTTGAATCTTAGCCACTGTTAATACTCAGACATTATTACAACGCTGATCAAGGTGCAACACAGCACATCCTAGTGGGGATTAAGCTGTGGACGACGTGGATTTGTTTATATATAAGGAACATTGTCTTCCTGATATTTTCTATCTCTCCCTCTTGTTCTCTTCCTTTATTTGGTAAAGGGCGCTTGCCAG
>JAUMHF010000010.1:7347017-7360749 GCA_032359275.1 Microctenopoma steveboyesi | reverse complement strand
AACAAAGGCAAGACTCCAGAGAATGCTCTAAAGTTCTAAAATGTAATATTTATGTCACTGAGTGAGAGTAAATGAATGTGGAACACAGGAGAAATTGAAAATAATAATTTTCGCCTGAAAAAAACCCACTTTCTAATGTTACAATTTATTTGAAAGTATCTAGTTGCAGCCTAAAACTTCTACAAGATCCAGGTAGACCCTATGATGGACCATCTGGGCACATTTTGGCACAACTTGTGCCATTTGAAGTTTCTCAGGCTTTTGGCTTAGTTTTTTTTATTTTACGTTAGAAAGTCATTACACCAAATAGAAATTGTTTTTGAAGCTTTCTGGGAATTATCCACCCAACATATATAACAATAAACTAATTTGACTCCAAAATCTATGCAAATCTATAACAGTAAAATGTAAAAATGTAACAATTTGGGGGGAAAAATGAATCACAAATCTATAAAACAAATCGTGGCATTTATCAAGGCTGTGTGGTTTCATTTTGTGAACAAATATTTGTAACATTTATAATAATAACAAGAAATCAAACGTCCTGTAGTCATCTGGCAGCATCGACATTTGTGATATGAATGAGTGTACAAACCATAGATGGACTAAAGAAGAGCTGGAACAAAGAGCATGGAGCAGTGGTGTCGATAGTGGGCCCAGGTTTTCTAGCTGGCATCGGAGGGGTTGTGGTCTTCCTCCTCTCTGTTGTGCCATTGTTCTTGTTGTCCTGCTTTGGAATGAAAGGTGATCTTGATGCTTTTCTTTTCCTCGTGGTTTGTTGTGGAGCAGTAGAAGATGGTCCTGCCAGTGGCTGACTGCAGGAGGCCTGTCCAGAGGATGATGGTTGCTAATCCTCATCATCATCACTCTCACTGTAAAGTTATATGAAAACAATTATTATGTGGTAAAGATATATTCATTCACAGTAACACAGAGTTTTTTAACTGTGAAAATAATCAGAATCAGAATGCCTAAGTAGACAGGATTATGTACATAAACAATAAATATATAACAGATATAAATATCTCTGGCAGCACTGAGCAGCTACTTCAGTGGCAGGCTGCTACACCCACATTGTGGGAAGGAGAGACACAGAGGGTCTTTGCTTCCAGCTGCTCTCAGACTGTACAACAAAGACCCTGCAGCTGAGCAGGAGCACACATGGACTAATCCAACACACACATCCAGTGCACAACAGTGGCGTTCTTATGCGCAATGTTTCAAAGCGACGTGTGTTGTTTTCATCTTGTACTGTCCACTTTCTGTCGTGTCCCACGTGTAGGACTAATAAAGTATGATCTTATCTTGTAAAATACGGTCGGACTATCTGAAAGAGTGTCGCCATTCCAGGCAGAATCTCTCATGCGCGATGCTTTCTGCGTAATTCACGTTGGTTATGGTTTGGTAAATAAAATGGTGACTTTACACAGATCACTGGAAAACAGTGATTGGGGTTAGGGTTAGGGTTAGACTGTAGTGATGGAAAGGAAGGAAAGGAATGGTACATACCTCACCACGGTGTGTATCACTCCAAAAAACCAGACAAGCTCCGTGTTTTCTTTGACTGCTCCGCTAAATACAATGGAACTAGCCTCAATCACCTTCTACTATCTGGTCCAGATCTGACAAACCGTCGGGCCGCTGTCCTCATCACGGTCAGACAACACTGCATGTTTTATTGTATCATTTGAACCATTCTTTAAACCAACGTAAGAGCTAAAAGGAGAACAAATAAATAACAAATAAACAACCTAAATCCAAGTAAACTGACTTGTACTGAAACAAGCTAGGTATAACGACAGTTTAGATAACATAAATAAGAACAGAAAAATGGCAACACACCTTGTGTCCACTATCGACAGAAGCTAAACATACATGAAGAAAAATAATCCTTCTTTACACATTAATTTCTTTCTATCTCCGTTTTTGTTCTCTTTCGTCTTTCACCGTTAAACCTTTTTTACCGCCAAGTTCAGTTAATTCCGTCAGTTTTTCGTCCCTTCAAAATAAAACATCCGCTCCACACACAATTACAAAATAAAGGCACATAAATAAAGTTAGCAAAGAAATAAACGTAATATATGTTAAACAGTGTCTACACAAGGTTGTGAGGTCATTTACAATTATTATTATTACCCTAAACTATATTCCGTTATTATGTCCATGTTAAAAAAAGCAGGTTTCCTCAACAACCTGTTTTAAAAACAAAGTAAAACACACTAGTAAAAAGCATCTCATGACCAGAGACACTCAGTTTCTGTTGTGTCATGATGTCAAAAAGGAAAAAAAAATCATAATTTTACAAATAAATACTAAAGACAGCGTAGGGAGACTTTTACTAACAGGTGAGAGGATGTAGCGTTACTTTGAGTCAGTTATGTTGTGTTGTTATCAACCTGTGTATGTGTGTGTGTGTAATTTTATTTATTTACATATTTAGTTTGTACTTCTGTCTCAGTACTTCTGTCCCCCCCCCGCCATATCCAGACAGATCTTAAAATAATGTTGCTGAGATGAGAATGTTTTTCAGCGTAGCTCCTGATGGAGACAATCTAATCCTGTGGGTGTCAGGTGACTGACAGTAAGGAGAGGACGATGTGACGAGAGCACTGATATGACTCGGGCACGGTGAAAAAGAAATAAAACATGAAGTGTGGCAGGACCACATTAAGGTGTCATGTTTAATGTGATGTATTATCTAGCTCAGGCTAATCTAAAGTCATTGGGGGTTGTTTTTCATTCTGCACAAGATATAATAGAGCAAATGGCTTC
This sequence comes from Microctenopoma steveboyesi, assembly GCA_032359275.1. Lineage (NCBI taxonomy): Eukaryota > Metazoa > Chordata > Actinopteri > Anabantiformes > Anabantidae > Microctenopoma > Microctenopoma steveboyesi. The sequence goes on along the minus strand of JAUMHF010000010.1, from coordinate 7,357,977 downwards.
TTCTGAAGGACCGGGGGTAGGACTGTGTTCACATAAAACAGGAACAATGCAAAGGAGAAAGGAAACGTTTTATTTATTAAAGAGTACAAAGGAACCTTTCACGGGCCATAAAAGTGCAGAGAGCTGTTTCCAGACATGAGGTAGAGCTGTAGCTCGTCTTAGACATCTCTCAAAGCTGCCACTTCTTACCAGTAGACAACTATTTCGGCATGTTACCTATAAAAGAACCCATTCTTAACAAACCAAGACCTGCACTGAAAGCCAAACGCTTTCTCTGACTGAGCCATCTCACACTCTGATATTAGTTTTTGAAATTTGACATGTGCTGCCTCGGAGGCATCTGAATTTCCTTCCTTCCTCTCTTGTTCCAGTCTCCAGTGCAAATTGTTAAATTACGGATACATGAATCAAGCGCCGAGAAATAACTGATTAATGCTTTAAATCATTTAATAGGGAGACGTGTCTGTGGCTTCAGCTTCTCAGATGTGAGAAATGATTGCTTGTACATCACAGAAAGTGATCCATTCTGGGGTTTTTGCACCATTGATTAAACTAATCAGTCTATCTGTGCATGCGTTCTTGGGCTCTGGGAAATGGTGATGGGCATTTATCACAATTTACCACCAAACAATCATCAGAATTATCAGCAGATGAATCAATAATGATGATAATCGCAGCCCTTTGCAGCTGCAGAGACTTTACCCGTGTGTGTGTGTGTGTGTGTGTGGCACTTTTGCCCTTGCAGAATCTTGACAGCCTCTGATTTTCATCAGTGTGCAAGTTATGAAGAGACCCAAAATGTTCACTCCTCTGTATATGAAAACCTAAAAACTAGTCAGCTGCTGACTACAGATTTGTGAATATGAATATGTCCCAGAACGTCTGAGTCTGTTGGCGTTATGAATAAGTAATGACCTCACTTCCCACAACATCTGTCAAGGTGCCCTCCAGCAAGGCACATAATGACTCCAGTTGTACTGGAAAGCTCTGAGATACTAATGTGTGCAGCTGAACTGATGCTTAGAAAAAAGTAGAATGATAAAATCCAGTGGTGATCCATCAGCTGGAGCAGAGGACACACCAGCATAAACTGGCCAAGACCGACTCAAACTGTTTGTCTTCAATAATCTGCACATCAATTAGTGTGAGAGCATCAGCGCTTGCTTAGGATTAGTGCGTTTGTGCATTTGTGTGTGTGTGTTTACACACTTATTAGGCACAGCCGCTGAAGCAGCACAGTTCCAGCTGTTCATGCGCTTTAGCAGCAGGGGAAAAAAAAAAACAAATATCAGTATTCTTAATCGTCTACAACTCAGCACGAGGTCAGCTGTCAACTCTTCGCTGAGTGCTTAATTACTATTTGGATAATCATGTTTTGATTTTCCATGAACCCTGGCTTCCTTTTTCTTCACAGCTTCTTTTTTGTGGGCTTTACACATAGAAGACTGGCTCTTTGTTCCTATACTTTTATACCGTTTTTGATCATTTGTCAAACATCTGAGACATTATTTCTCAAACAAGAAGTCAAATGACAATTAATTATTAATATTTAATTAATAGTGTAGTTCTGATTGATTTGAATCTAAACTAAACTAAGTGTAAAACATTAACAAAACCCATATGTGTGCAGTGAAGGATTAATGATTCAGAGTAGTTGTCAGTAACGTAACGTGCTCCTCCGTCGTGCTTTGGATAAAAGCATCCACCAACTGTTGTGGTGGCCGCTGTGAGTAACAGGACTTGGCGCGCTCGTCTGTGGGCATGTGCAGGGATGATAACAGAGCACTGTAATCAAAGAGAGAGATGTTGGCCTATTGTTATGCAAGTGAGATGCCGTCAAGAGAGACTTGGACGCTTTCCCAGGTTCCGTTGCTGTTGTAGCATTTCAGCGGCGCGGGTCAAGTGACACAGAGCACTCTCGCTGTGAAGTGCTGTTGGTTTTTCACATATGCATGTCCCTCGTTACTGACGAGGCCTAATGTACAGGACCAGCTGTCCAGAGTTTGAGCCAAGTGATTATAAAAGACCCTAGCAGTGAACGTGACGCTTACAGCTGTGCAGGGTGATGAAGGTGTCGATCGTCGAATTATGACAGAGGGACAAAAAGACACCTCATGCTAATGGATCCCAGCACTTGTTTCCAGTCTACGTCCTAATCACCGTGTCCGTCTCTTCCTCTTGTTCACTCACTCCTCCCTCTTGTTCCTGTCCTTTCACACCTCGTTCCTGCTGCCCTTCATCTTTCCAATCTCTGAAACCCCCTCTCATTTTTTGCTCTCCTTCCCTAATTCCCGGTCGCCCATTTTCGCCCTCAGTCTCCTTCCATCCGCCTCATTCTCGCGCTCGCTCTCTCTCTCGAACCCCCTTCAGCTCGAGCTTTTTGTACCAACAGTATCCACCTCACTCGTGCTCTTCCTCTCTGCCTCCCACAGCCCCAGTGAGGCGCAGAAACATGTCACAGAAGAAGATATTCCTGGTCTTTGTCGCCATCAGTACTGTCAGTCTTCTGCTTCACCAGGGGGGCCACTTGAGCCGGTGAGTGATTAAAACACACCCACACAGGGGCAAACACGTTCCTCCTTCCATTATGTATGCTCCATACCTCTGTACTAATAACAATGAAAAGTATCATTTCCTTTCTTTGTCTTCGTCGCATTAATGGAAGGACCGCCCTATTTTAATACAGAGTTGGCGAATCGATGCACACGACGGTTGAGGGACCAATTATAAATTAGAGGGATAGATCTTGACAGCTCTGCGTTCTGTTCTCGTTCCCTTTTTTAATCTTAAAGTTTTGCCCGTGAAATCTTTCTGCCATCCCTGTGTAACCCTGTCGTTTCTGTTCTACCCCTTGTCTCTCCACATTTCACATATTGTTTCCACACCTTTTCTCCAGCTCAGCGTGCTGCGATACTGCAGAGTATCATTATGTATGCACCCTGTATAATTGGACTTTTCTATCTCTTCTTCTTCTTCTTCTTCTTTTATATTTAGCTCTTTACAGTCAAATTGTATCACAGATATTCAACTTAAACATAGTTTGAATACTCCTAATGCACAAGTTGTTAAGATCTCTTTTTACCTCATGTACTCACTTAAAACACTCTATATGATAAACATACATATTATCAGTTCATAGCAGGCTGGTTTTATTATTTATTTATTTTAAATAGCATGAAACATAAAATATAATTTATAAATCCGACTGATGTATGTCAGACCATTTAATACTACCTCTGTCTGAGTCTACATCTCACCCTCTTTTTTTTCTCCTAGCTCTGAACACTGTGTGTCAGCGTTCGGACATGTTGCCCCTTCTGTAACACGTCATTCTTTTTTTTTTCCCCCAGGACCTTAGAGGCCTTCCACCTTGGTTGTCCTGCCCTTCGCTCTCACCCTTCTCCAGGCTTGAAACCTAAGCACACCAATGTGGCCTTCCTCAAGACCCACAAAACGGCCAGCACAACCATGCAGAACCTGCTCTTCCGCTTCGCGGAGCGCAACAACCTGACAGTGGCACTGCCGGTGCAGGCCTGCAGCCACCAGTTTTGTTACCCGCGCTCTTTCACCTCGCACTTTGTGCACCCCCACACAATGCCGCCGAACATCATCACCAGTCACATGCGCTTCAGCAAGTCGGAGCTGCAGCGCCTGATGCCAAATGATACGATATATGTCACAATACTGAGAGAACCCAGCTCCATGTTTGAGTCCTTGTTCAGTTACTACAACCAGTACTGTCAGAGCTTTAAGAGGGTGCCCAATGGTTCTCTGGAGGCTTTTCTAGCGGAGCCCTGGCGATACTATCGGCCAGATGAGAAGGACTCGATGTACGCACGCAACACTCTAACCTTTGACTTGGGAGGAGACAAGGATCGCCCAGCAACAGACGTGACATATGCACGGGCCTTTGTGGCGGAGGTGGAGCGAGTTTTCTCACTGGTGATGATTGCTGAACACTTTGATGAGTCGCTGGTCCTTCTTCGCCATTTACTCTCGTGGGATCTCGATGACATTCTGTATGTTAAGCTCAACATGCGAACACCGAGCTCCAAGCGGAGCCTGACCCCAGGCCTTCCTGCAAAGATTCGTGCCTGGAATTCCTTGGATGCACGCCTCTATGACCACTTCAATGCCTCACTGTGGCGCCAGCTGTCAGCCCTCGGCCCGGCCTGTGTGGCCAGGGAAGTTCGATTTCTTCGTCAAGCCCAGGAGAGGCTCATGAGGAGCTGCTTTGGTGGGAGGATGCCACCTCTCCGCTCAGCCGCACAGATTAAAAACAAGGACCTCCGCCCTTGGCAGCCTAGTGGAAAAGTTGATATTGTTGGCTACGACCTCCCAATAAATCTCAGCAATGGATTCTCAAGCCAGGCCCAAGAGCTCTGCCTCAAGCTCATCATGCCAGAAGTCCAATACACGCGGGTTCTCCTACGTTCCCAATCATTGCGCTATCGTCGGGGCTTCCAGCTCCGGCCTCCACAGCAGATGCATCCCCTCCAGCAGCCCATACGCTCTCATATGCCTCGGCATCCTCAAGAGAACCACATCCAACCACTTCATGTAGTCCCAGGTCCAGCCTCAGGAACAGTGTCCACCTCCACGTCAAAGCCTGCTGCAAGAAATCAAGGTCAGATCACAAAGTTAGGGCCTAAATCCTCACAGCCCCACACCTCATAGAGTGGAAAATAGAGCCTTCAAAACAATGTGAGAGCCCAGACTGCACTGATCTACTCATCCTGACCCACAAGACATTGGCGGTTGGCTGGCAGGAGGGTTGAATCAATGGTGCCCTTGGGAAAAGTCTGGGTTGTTCCCGAACCAATGTCTAACTATGTTCCTTCCAACCAGAGTCTGTGATCAAAATAAATAAGCAAAACAGAGGGAGAGGAAGTTAGACATGTCCATCTTCCTAACCACACTGGTCTCTATTGCACGCCCTTATACGCCTGACAACAGCGAATGGGAGAGGGTTCTTAGGTGAAAGTGGTTCTTTGAGGCAAATCTGTTATGTGCAACCAGGACTCAATAGGGAAGTGGCGATATCGGGGCTATTGTGAGGCACAGAGTGCGCTTTGTGTGTATCACACTGGTATATTCTCATGTTACTTGCTTTCATTCTCTATTTCTCAAGCTCTCTTTTGCTCACTCTCTCTCTCCCTAACATATGCCACTTAAAGTCCTTGAGAGAGACATAATAACATAAAGGGATCAACTGTCAGGCCTCCAAGGAGCCTCCTAAGAGGCCAGATGGACATTGAGACATTGAGATCAGCATACCATTAATGTAACGGCACAATTAACAACTCTTCCCTTTTTTCCTCTCTTACAAACTCCAGACCCAAAGCAGTGAAGGGCAGGGGGTTTAAAAATAGATAGGTAGACGAAGAGAGAGACTTTATGCAGAGGGTAAGCAACCCATTGTTTCTATCTCACAGAGACTGACATGCACATAAAGCTCGTGTCTCCTTAGCTCTGATCCTTCTTCCACCCTGTGAACCATGACATCTGCTGCACCTCTAATTCCAGTCTCCTACAGACCACCAGCTGAGATCACATCTCGCATCTAAGAGACTTTACATTGAAGGCAGGGTTTCTGTATGTGAAGTTCGAATTTGTATTCTTTGGGCATTAATGCAATAATGATCTCCAAACCTACAGTGTGCTCTCTGTAAACCTGTAGATACCAGCAAACATGTCAGAACGCACACGCTGGTACAAGCCCTAATGTAAAACAGCTTGACAGGACTCGAAGAATCGAAGCCCGTGGGTTAAGGTGTTTGAGTATTTAATCGTCCCCTCTCACGACTGTCCTATGGCCCATCAGCTATGGTTGCGCTGCTGTACATTCTCGTGAAAGGACGTGTTGGAATGAGCGCAGGCTGCTGATTTTGAACCTGCAAGAAGGAGAGTTCAGAATGCTAAAACCGTTCAAGGCCAGTGGGCCCGCTGGGTAGTCCATGGACTTGAAATGTTTTCACTTAACTCAGCCGTGGTCCTTTCTTGTTGCATATTTAATGTGTCACTTATGTTCTTTTATTCCACCAGTGATCAGGAGGGTACAGCTAAGTAACTGTGGGGTGGAGGAAGAATTTGTGTGTGTGTGTCTGTGTGTGTGTGTGTGTGTGTGGCTCTCTCTGCTTCATGTTGTATTTTTTTTCCATGACCAGCTAAGTTGGCATGGCAACAAAAGGAAATTGTGTGAGCTTTATTAAAACTGTATTATTTATTATCAGGACTTGAAGAGTCCCATTGCTGTACTTTTAACTGGTATTTGTCATGAACCACTGGACCATCGCCGCTCCAGGCAGCAGAGATGAAACAGGGCGTGTGGCAACGGTGTGAAACATTCATTCTATACATGTTATACATAATGCAACGCGAACAAAGACCACTTCTGAAAAACTGCACATTGAAGCTAGTGTTGTCGCTTTACAATGAATCTTTCATCCAGCAGTGCTTAAGTTCTCAACCACACGATGCTTTTGTGGTTGGAGTCTGTCGCCCTGCAGGTTATAATAATGAAAAACACACAAACCGCTGCCGCTCTGACAGGAATAAGAAGTGGAGCGGGCTGGATAAGAGACCTGGGTGGAGGATATACAGCTTCATGAAAAGGCTATGAACATTTGAATTCGAAGCGTGCTTAACCGAGCTTACTGGGGAACCTCAGCTTTGAATTCATGCCGCGCACAGTGGTTTTTATTTATTTACACACATCTGAAATGTGTTCAGCTTTATGCGATGTTTCTTTAAGATACATACACTGCAAAAGAGAACCACTCAAATTTCTTTAGAGTTTCTTTTTGTATTGTCACCAGTACTTTAGCAGTGCAGTGAATGTGGGATCAAAGTAAACTACTGTGTACATGCCAACAGTTGCCTCACTGTCAAGCATTAATTAAGTTGAATTTTATTAACTGATTGAATAATTGCAGTATATAATTATTAAAAATAAAACACAACATTTTGATTATTCCAATAGATCTTTCGAACTCAGCTCTTTAGCACCTTGTGGGTTTTTTTTTTGTCTGTGTTATTATCATTTCAATTCAGGCCTTGTTCTATCTCACAAAACCATTTTCCCAGTGCCACCACAGCAACACATAAAGTAGAGCCAGTTACTGTACGCGGCTTATTAATGGTCTGACTTACACTGTGGATCAAAAACTGTTGGAATAAAATGTTAAATTAAAAATGTTCTAATTAGTATTATTTATTTATTTGCTTATTTTACAAGATCAAATATGGTGATAAGTCACCTTTAGGTCGTTGTTTGCCAGAGATATTTTCAGGTAATGTAGGTACTTGTACACACTGATGCTCCTAAACATCCTGTGGTGGAGCAATAAAGGACATAGGATCAGAACAGGTACAATATTTGCAAATCCTTTCCCCTTCTAGTTATTTGACTAGAAGCCAGCTAAAGAAAATGTCTTTGTTACGCCTCAGTTGTTCATTTATGATCCATTTTCCCTGGCTGTGAGTTCGTCTAAGTGCACTTTTGATTGTGCGAGCTGTTCGCCCAGCTGTTCTGCTTCTTGTGAGAGAGGTTCAGTAATAGCCACGCTGTCATGTCCAAAGCGTTGACTTCTCTTCTCTTCTAGGAGGCTGAAGAAGCTATATACTAAAACCTTCACATTAGCTGTCTCCTCTTTTAGAAAGATGCCCCCCCCTAAGAACTCTACTAATAATGAAATAAAAAAACATTTCTAATTCTCTGACCACATTCTCCTCCATTCCCTCTTTGATATGCTCATCGTTTATTCCCATCCTTTGCTGTGAACTTATCTGTGAACTGCAGAGAATGACTTTTTTTTTTTTAAGTTTCATGATTGAGCGGAAGAGTGTGGGTTGGTGACGGGGCTCTAAACAAATGTCCAGCGACAATCAGAGCTAGGGGCCCCAAAGCTTTGTAATGATGGTCAGTGATGAATAAAGTTTAAATGATTTCAATTCATCTGTGACTGAGCGTGTTGTGTTGTTTTTTTCATGTCTCTCCAATTTCTCTTATTTCAATGCAGATTTATTCAGATGTTCACTGGCTCGAATTATTCTGAATATTAGACACGCACGCGCTCTCTTCATCAGCGGCGATACATAGCGCGCAGCGACAGTTGCTCAATTAAGATTCTGACTCTAAATGGTTCCTATTTCCCTGAAGATCCAAAGCAGACTTTTCAGCCTACAATCAGTCGCCTGAAATTACCTCCATTCAGCACGGCTGCGTAAATGAACGAACAAATTGCTTCTCGTAGGGACAAAAACAAAATGCAAAGCAGTGTGTTTGATATTACTGTGATTGAAGCAATCATGGCGCTGTGTCCGCGCTGCCTGTCTGTTATTATGGCCTGCTGTTGCCATGGCGGTGTCGGCTGTGAGGTGGCCCTCTGAACCCACTCCCTCGACACCTCTTTGTTTCTGGTCTCAGGTCTTCGCTCTTTCTCTTTGGTGCTTTTATGTGTCTGATGTAGTCACGCTTAATCATATGTATCATTATCCTAATTTCTGTGATTCAAAACATAATGAGCACGTGGTCACTACAGACAAGGCTGAATTGGAAGCACGTCAGCGGTTCTTGGACTCCTTCCTGTTCCCGGTCAAATGTTAAAAGTTACCAGGTACATTTACTTTTATTGTATTAAATGCGGGCGACACGCTGGTGTAGTGGTTAGCACTGTCGCCTCGCCGCCAGATGGATCTGTTTTCGGTTCCCTGTGCTGTGTGCGCGGCCTTTACCTCCCACTGTCCAAAGACATGCATGTTAGGTTAACTGATCATGGTGAGTGTGCATGTCTGGAGATCTGTCCAGGATGTGCCCCGCCTCTCGCCCGAAGACAGCTGAGATAAGCTCCAGCACCCCCCGCGACCCTTACGGGGGTAGTAGGTTGATAATGGATGATAATTTTCACCTCTGAAAATGTCCAAAACAAATCTGGACTAAACTTTTTCAACAGCATCAAATTCTACTTTGTTTGAAATAAGCTTCTTACTGATAAGTATAAGTATTTATATATTATTTTATTTAAATAACATTTAAAGTAATAGCACAACATTATTTAATTCATTGTGCAAATCCTACATGTATTTGTAGCACTTGTAATATAACAGACAAGTGCTAACTAAAAAAATGCAACAGCGAAAGTCACAAATCCAGCTACACACACACACACACACATACACACACACGCACACAAGGTCACATGTAACTCCCTAATAACACACACAAACACACAGCAATTAACTGCACAGTGCCTCAAATGCATTAAAGCACTTGTTTGTATGTGAATATGCTTTCACTTTCCACACAAGAGCCTCTCAGACACTAACTAACAAATCCCCTCATGACACAAAACCAAAATGCAACCTCAAACACCAACAATGCTCCAAACACACACAGCAGCATCCACCGAGATGAACTCAACCCCAAACTCTCCAGTGCAATGATTTAATTAATTCCATGTGCACGCGCTGTTTTGTGCAGCAATTTATTGGATTATTTGTGCACAAGCGGAGCTGTGGGAGAAAAAACAGGCAGGGGAATAGCCACAGCTTAAGCTTAAAGCTCAAGTGCTTCGCCTTGATTGTGCCTTAATTGGGGCTAAAATGTCAGGCACCTTTCCATCACGGAGGAGGAGGTGCATTTACCGTCTTTATGGATTCCACAGAGTGACCTGGTGCCTCATTTAGGTGCAATCACAAAAACAGTCACGGCACCAGAGGTAACAAGTCTAATAATATGCGTGGGGTGAATTTACCCACTATATGAACTATTGTAAAACCACTCAGTACTTATGGTGTGTTATTGTCTCTGGCCATCATTTACATTATAGGATTTATATGGATTTATATCAGACACATTGGGAATATAGAAGCTCACATTAAATCTGTTAAATCTTTACTGAATCCTCCAGAACACAGAGGATCAGTCTGTGAACTCAGAGCTCTCGTCATGATGTCATACTTGTCCTTTCATAATATCTTGACCTCTACATCTCTCTTTTATACACTCCGTTAACATTTCATACCTAACACCAGCAGGAAGACGCCTGCAGCTCTCCGGCGCTTTTCTCAGGCTGTGTTGGCAGCGGATGTTCCAGGCTAAATGTTGTCCAGCTTTATGAGTCACAGAGAGCAAGGAGGCTCGGAAGCGCTGAGGTTTCGACGTTTTTTTTTTTTTTCTCCCTTTCGTGAGTCAGAGAGTGTCGGAACAATGCAGGAGCACAGGAGGCCGGCTGGGTGGGCTGCTGGAGGAGCTCATCCTTGATAATGTGTACTCATCCTCTCTCTGACTAACCGCTCTGCTTGGTTCAGAGGTGCTGCTGACATCAAACTCCACTTGTTCTCGCCTTCGCTCTCCTTTGCAGAAAGAGAACTTCTAGCTTTACATGTGTTGCGGATATTATATAATTGAGTGAGGTGAGCTTCAGCTAGCGAAGATGAATAAGTTACTGAAGCAGTGTACAGTACTGTGCTGACGTTCAGAGACGCTTCACTAGTGAATAATTATTGAGGTCAGTTGTGCAGGAGCCACACAAGTCTGTAGCTGTCTGTTTTATTCGTATTGGTTACTGAACTGTAAAGAACGTGGTGGGAAGAGTAACATAGCTTCAACCCGCGGTTCAGCTGTCCTGGCCCCGTCGAACTGAAGTAGCACGAAAGCCTGAAGTGGATCCAAAAGCAAATTTAAACAAGAACATTTATATTAGTTGTCCACAAAATGCCGTCAATTTATTTATCTGGAGATTATATTTGGATTTACATTTACATTCGGCAGATGCTTTTATCCACTTAGAGGTGAGGTTTGAAGCAAGCAAAGTTAAAACAAAAGTCAGGAACAGGACACTAAAAGCAAAGTACCACAAGATTTAATAGATGTAAGTTTCTTTAACCTGTTAAACCCGACGGACCCGGTACCGGGTCCACTTCCGACTTCCGGTTACAAAGTCATTCTGTGTTCCAA
>JAUMHF010000010.1:7294390-7337543 GCA_032359275.1 Microctenopoma steveboyesi | reverse complement strand
AGATAAGTGCGACACAATACGACACACTGTCTATGCACAAACTCAGTATGATACAGCCAGGCTCATCTGCAGTTTGACACCGCTGCAGGTTTTTCCAGGTGCAGGGTGTTTGTACTGTGTGATTTCACTTCAGTGTTTCAGAACCCGCGAACACTCTGCGATGGCAGAGAAGCGAGAGAGGTGACAGCAGGAGATCAGGAGGCGTCGGCTCACCGAACAGATGTTGGTGTCAAAACGTTTTTTATGAAGTGTCTGTTCCAGTGGATGGGCTCTGATCTGGGAGCTTCCGCTGTCCCTTTCTACTCCTTCTCCTTCTGTCTTTCTGAAACGCACACAGAGAGCAGTCTTGTTAGTCAGTCAGACTGGCCCTAGTCCTGCTGCACATCAGATTACAGCATGTTGCTGCCTACTGACGTTTAAATAAAACTAAACTTCTAATTACATTAACACATGGTGGGCATCGGGGAAAAGGCCACCAGGAGTGGCAAAGCCTTTCCTGAGGATGGGCAGGCGCTGGAGAAAAGAGAGAAGACTCACAGATGGGAGAGGCGGCTGTGGAGGTAGAGGCAACAGGGCTGTGGTTCGCAAAGTGCAAAATAGACAGAAACAAGCCGTCTGTGGTCTGGGCGTTTGGTTAGGTCCAGATCCCTTCAGGTGAGGCTGGGCTCAAAGAAAAGGGGACCTTAGTCTCGGTAGATGGGGATGGACATGGGAAAATCAGGCAAGGAGAAGAACTCAACGGTCTAAAGAAAGGATGTGGAAAGCAGATGAAGCTAGTTGCTGGGACCATGTGTGGTCAGTTCACTCTGTCAAACCCAAAAGCAGACCGGTGCACGGGAGTTTAAACAAAGGAAACTTTAATATGGATTGTGCACTTAAAAGGGGAAACAGTCAATAGGAAAGTATACAAGAGAAGAACTAGAATACTGCACTGTGAAGGGAAACGTGGAAAGAAAGTTGGAAAGGGACATGTCTTTGGTGTCTCATAATTGGTTTTCTGGTGCCATTACTCCACGTTCTTCTGTGTTGGTAATAAAACAGCTCTCCCTCCTACTTGCTTGCTCTTTTGCTGTCTACCAATTAAACAGGTCACATTCCTCGTGCATCCTGTTGACTTGGAAAACACGTTCAGTTCTCTCTGTGAAAAGCAACTGCGTGCTGCTTTCTGACCAGACGGAGGATTAACCCATCATAATGTTTTCGAATCTCAACCCACTGTAACTCCTCCAGTAGGAACTACCATCTTCTTGCATCCAGCTTCTTGTCGTCATTATCCCGCCACAGAGTCCCCTACTCTCCCAGCTGTCAGTTTCTGAGTCCAGGAGGTGTGTGCGAGGTGTCAACTCGACTGCATCGCTGAGCCAGAGGAGCGCAGACACACAGACAAAGGAAAAACAGCGTGCTGGGGATGTGAGGAACCAATGTTGTCATATGCTGCTCAGCCTTTGGGCATTGTGGGTAATATGCATGTGAGAGTGTTGGCACGTGTGTTTAGTGTCTGTGAGTGGACACAGTGTCACACTTTTTCAAAATGTTCAAGAACATTGATAGTTTTTCCTTTTTATGATTTTTATGACTGTTTTTGGTAGCTGCTGTCTAACATCATCCCAATCTTTGAATTCCAACCCCACTGTGATGTGTTTGACATGACTATTCAACTTTCCTATGGTTTCTGTTCAAACTGTTTGTTGATCACATAAACTTAATTTTTCCACTCTCATCTCTCTTTTATCTTTGATTAACCTTCAGAGCAAAGTGTCACAAAAGAAAAGACGGAGATAAAAATAAAATCTAGTGTCATATCTCCGTCCATTGGGGCTGTACATGGTGTAGCTGCATTGTGGGTACTGTAGGCACCAGGGTGGAACAAGAAACAAAAATGTGTGAGGTAAAAAAAGGATATTTCATCCTGTCCATCATGAGTCAGCAAAAATGGCAACACAACACTATTAAAATACATGATAGAAGTAAATGGCTTGTATTACAAATGTTTACTGTATTTGCCGTATGAATCTATACAGAACATCACATGGTTTATTCCTTTGATGTTAATGCAGTTAGTTACTTTCCACCACTGCTTAAATCTCTACTGTGTTTATGGCAGAAGTTAAAAAAAGGGATCAGTTCTCTCTTACACACACACTCGCACGCACGCACGCACGCACGCACGCACGCACGCACGCACGCACGCACGCACACAAAATACACTTTTCTGAGCTGTACACACTCCCACTTATTGCTATGCAGCTACCTGTCTCCCATCTGTCATCTTACCTTCCTTGAAGGGCTCTCGAGTTGACACGGAGATGTCTGAACAGCCACGCAGCTGCCTGTCCTCATGACTGGCCCACAGCATATGATATGAGCCTACACACAAAACCTGACAGGAGTGTAACGCCACGGCACTCTTCCACACACGCGCGCTGCGTTGATTCTCTGCAGTTGTGAGGACACTCGCTGACATAATGCACGTCCTAACCTTAACTATCACAGCTAAGTGCCCGACCACGACCCTACCCTTAACCCTAACCTTACTGTCCAGTAAAAACACACACACACACACAGAGTGATGTGAACAGTGTCCATGTCCCTGCACATTTCTCTCTGGGTGAGTCAGAGATGTTTTGCACAGCATTGAGACCACAACACATCACTTCCATTTTAGTTCACACTCTGAAGGGCTGTGGGCAGCACGAGTGTGTGTGTGTGTGTGTGTGTGTGTGTGCAGAGAAAAAAAAGCAAAAGGGCAAAAAGGGAATAAAGATCATTTGTGCGTGTGTGTGTGTGTGTTCCAATTAATTAGCATTAGCTGGGTGCTGCTGGTTTCCGAGTGGCGGTGGACTGACGCAGCAGTGGTTTTTCCACACAGTGGATGGAGGAACTGGCCTACAGTGATCTGGCATGTGAAAGCTGCTGGAGAGAGGAAGCTGTCCTAATGTGGCAAACACCCAGCACAGAATCGCTGAGAGCCACGCGATGTCTGAAGCAGAGTTTCACCCCTGGAGGGGGTTTATCAGACTACAGCTTGAAAAAATGGGGCAGTAAGAAAAACACATCCTGACCTTGGTATGATCCTTTTTTTTTGTCAGACTGAGTTATGCATATTAAGCAGGCATGACAAATGTGAACGTGTATCAGTACGAGTCTTTGGAGATTGGTTATGTTGTGCGTGATAAGTTGTTTATAGAAATGATTATGGTACATCTGTTCTTCTATTTCTGATTTCTCCTTTTTGTAAACAAGATTGCAAAATGTCAATTTGAGTCTCCAATTTTACAATTTTGCCCCGAAGTGCAGCCTGTATTACCAGGCTGGGGATTCGTGCTCAGCATCTGTATTTTTACTCCGGCAGCAGTAGCAGTATGGCTCTACTCTAATCATTGCCCATTTTTGCTCCAGACTGAAATAACTACTACATTACTGGCTTCCCAGTGAAAAATCCCACTGCTGCTGGTGATCTTTTCCACATGTCTCCATGAGGTGGAGATTTGTAGTTCGGAGTGAAATGTAGGATGATAGTTGCTGTGAACTCAAGCACTTGAGGTCTCTAGGGAAGGAGCAGGTCTACCATACTGACACTGCTTAAAATCAGCAAGACAGAACCTTGGGCGTCACCCACATCTCCACAACGATTTAAAGGGGTCGTCATGAATTTTGGATCAGTTGTTCATATCTGTGAAGGTTGTCAGTCAACTTTCTTTGAGATTCAGTTGTTCATGCTTCCATCACAATGAATTGTGATCAGTTGGCAGATAGTAGCAATGCATGAAGTGCTTTGTTTTTTAGTAATGGGTCTGTAATTCTCATGAAAAATAAAAAAAGGTTTCATACAGTCTGCTGCTATCTCAAAATAGGAGACAATAAGACCTTTAGTTTAGTCCTGTTGATCATATTTTGTTTTCCATTTTAATACAGACAGTCAGCCCTTATCCTAACTGCTTGTCCCCTAAAGTTCGGGGGGTCCTGAAGCCTATCTCAGCTTGGGGGAGCTGCACGGTGCACCAACCGGTCACAGGACACATAGAGGCAAACAACCATTCACACCTATGGACAATCTAGAATCACAGATCTCTAACATGCATGTCTTTAGACGGGGCAGGAAGGAGGAGTATGTGGAGAAAACCCACATTTATTCAGACACCAGGCCTTCTATTATATTATAAAGAATTTAACTGGGTAAGTAAAAACAAACAGAGACATTATGACACAAGATCAAAACCACTGAAAGGGTAAAGAACAAAGGGCAGAACTTCATCTCTCAGACGAGAACACGCGAACTCGTTTATGCCAGCTGTCATTTGGAACGAAGTCATTGTCATCATTCTCCAAATGTCACAGTTGTGCTCATCATCTGCAAGAATGAGTCCAGAGAGGCATGAAAATGACAAGAAAGCATGTCCTAATGGAAGAAAAAAGGAAAACAAACCTAATTGGATTAAAGAGTGTGCAGTGGAATGAATGCGGCCGTACGATGCACGGCACAGGCCCAGACAATGATGATCAACTGCCAGATGACAAACAACATCTGGAGCTGGCAGAGCTCCAACAAACACTGAGAGAAGGAAAACTAATATTTGGGAGTGTGCGCTAGGAGGCATATTACCAGGTTCCAAATTTCATCTGATGAGAAATGTCATAAGCATAAAATTTGCATAATAATGATAAGGTGATGATGAAGTTTAATTTAACATAATTTAGTAGTGTTACAAAAGTATGCAGACAACCAATCAGTATGTGTGGGGTGTGGCATGGCCAAAGTTGCTAATATGATAGGTGTGCATTTATTTACAGCTGTGCAACCACAACACATATTTACAAAAACAAAAAAGTTAAATATGCTTAACTGAGGAAAACTCAACTCATCATAACAGAAAATACCAACTTGCACACACAGCTGCACTTTAAGGTTTCCATCCCCTGCTGCTCTAAAAGCACTGTTTAAATAGTATATTCAATTTGGCTCAACCTCCTTCCAGGCAAAACCACTTCTTTCACAGGTATGAACAATTTAACTTCTAAAACATACATTTTCTTAATTAATACTTTAATCAGTAAATGTTCCCTACAACACTAAAACCTGTCTAATCTTACATATCGACAGCTAATTTCAGAGTTCCACCAAATACACAACTCAAACTAAATAGCAGTATAAACCTAAGTCCCCCCCACACTTGGTCTACTCTCTGACATCACTTGTGATGTCACAGAATCTACAAAAGAGGAGTTTCCTCCTTTTGTCTCCTGAACACATGGTATTACCAACTTAACTAAATAGACACTCGAAACTACAAACATTTAACACTTTAAATTTACATAATACTTGTCTGTGTTTTACTTTACCCAGAAACGTGATGTAATATTGCAAACTAATACTCAACACAAACAAACCCAGCGTAGTCTGTGTTTGTGCGTAAACATTTACCGAGAAAATTAAATAATGTAAATTAACAAAATGACTGCTCTCGCCCACTTTATCACACTGTCTTATTATAAAACTGTGTGCATGACTCCAAAGATGTAGCTGCAAAGACTTTCCTGGGCCTGGCTGCAGGTGTTTAAATCCCCATGAAACCTTGTGTTTTTCCTACATGTGAAGCACCTTGTTTTACCTCGCTGGTGAGCGGTGCTACAGAAATACCTTTCACATGAACATAAAGGTTGGATGTTGGCTCCCACTACGGTTTAGTCTAGGCTGTGGAGCCAATAACTTTCGGTCAGAAGATTTCAAATCGGATTCGGTGTGGGAGGAGCCAGCCCTCTGGATGCCTTTAAAACGTATTTTTTAATAGCCCAACTGTTGAGGTGCGTCTGTAGAGTTTGTCCTCTCTGTGCCTGTGGGTGATTCCTCCGGGTGAAGCACTTTTCTACAACCATCCAGAACACATGAGGTTGGGTTAATTGGTGACTGCAAATTGCCTGTAGGTGTGAATGTGGTGATGATTGTTTCTGTGTGTGTCAGGCCTGTTATAGACTGGTGATCTGTCCAAGGCGACTCTCTTGTTGCCCCACTGTCACTGGGACCATTTCCAAAAAGTCATGTTTTATTTTTCTCACTGATGAGACACCATAAATAAAGTTTCAAACGCAGTGATTGGCCAGTGTAGAACAAAGCACCACCAGTGGACCCCTCACCATCCTTGGTCCTTTTATTGAGCTGATGTGGCTCAATAAATCCGAGGTACCTACTTCAATACTCTTGGTCCTGCAGGTGTAGTATAAACATGGCCTATGGCGCCCTCCAGTGAGCAAAGGCAGAATAAGTCGTCCGCACCTGTAAAAGAAAAAAAAGTGTATGCAGCAATCCAGAAATAGCTCACACAAAAAAAACGCGCACCGTGCGTCAAAGTCCAGTTCCGGTTACATGACGCGTCTAACAGCTTTCCCGTGGTCACAGCGCCTAGAGGATTGTGATATTTCTGATTGTGCCTCACGAGAAATGATTCAGTTTGCATGTTAATATCCTCATCTGTGTTTTGTCTGATGGAGCATATCTGAACAGAAAAGTGTGATGATGATTCGGGTCTTATGGGATCTGTAATATTTCTATAAGCGTCATTATATCATACTGAGGTGTGTTTTCAGAGGGTTCATGTGGCTTTATGTGTTGTTAAAATAACAGTCATCACCATCTCCATTTTGTTTATAAAGATGATACCGTCCCCTGTGGTGTTTTTTCATATACTTTATAGCCTCCCTGTAATATTCCTGCTAGGACCTAAAGTTGTGTTGATATATTTACACAGTGTCTGTTTAACTAACCTGTTTATTATTTGTCAAAATAAAGTGATTTTACGGACACTGAGACTCTTCACTGACAGTATGTGATTTGGTTTGATTTTTGGTGTGTGTGTGTGTGTGTGTGTGTGTGTGAGGGAGAGTCAGAGTCAGAGTCAGAGTCGGGGAGTCGGGGAGGCGGGAGGGGAGGGGGGCACACTGTGTCTCTGCTGTGACTGTGTATCACTTCAGATGCTCAGACAGAATTAAAAATGCGCTCCTCCGCCTTGTCACCAGTGTTGTGCGCATTTTCTTGACGAGCCCGTGTTCCCACAGCATGGTGCTCGGACTCAGAGGCTCAGCACTGTCTTCATGCACAACCATTAAACTCTCTCGGACGCCTAATTAAGCCAGCAGACCACGCACAGCGCCGCTCAGCACCTGTTCCCACCTTCAGAGAGAAGGTAAGTTATTTTTAAATAAGCGAGGGTAAGCGCGACTGTTTGGCATGCCTGGAAACCCGGACTGTGAAGTACAACATGCAGCGGGAGTTCCAGGAGATTTGGCGCATGCAGGTTGGCTGCAGGAGACAGTATCCGTATTAAGATTTTCTCCTCCCTTTGAAGGTGTCTTTCTTTTTTTCAAGTTCAAAGCGCGTTGGCGTTTGTTGTTTAGCGTAGTTTCCGGTCAGCAGGGGACGTCTTGGTAAACAATGCTGCTCAGTGATTCATGCATATGTGTCCCTTCGACATCCAAGCGCTGCCAATTAATCAATTAGCGTTCGGGACAATAATAAATCTGTGGTAATGACGCATGGCTGTCGGGCTGTCCAACAATGCAGCCGCTATAAAGCCAAATCTGTTATGGATTCAGTGGATTTAGAAAGAAATCTTCTTTCCTTCAACCTTTGCAGATTGTTTCACACTGGGATTTGAGACACAACATGTAGGCGGTCAAAGAAAAAGGATTTATTGCTGCAGATCGTCTCTCTGTTAGGACTGACAGCGAGTTGCTGCTACCTCACCTTTGTCTTCATAGAAAACACAAGGCAACCAAAAGTTCCTGGAGTCTTTGAATCCAGTGGCAGAAGTTCAGTTTGGTTTCTCTGCAGCTGATGTTACCAAATTCAATACTCACTCCACATCTGCTTTTTCACAGCTGCAGGGTGAACCAATGCAGTTTATCCACCTGTGCTTTGGCCTGTGCTCCACCCTTATGAGCCAGAGTGGCGTTCAATTAGCCACTCAGACTTTTATTTTTAAGTATCCTGATCTCCTGTCTCCCCTCCGAGGGCAAAGTGAATGTAATCTCACACCATTGGACTGTTACATAACTTTAAAACTGAAGTGCCATCCTGCCTGCATGCGTAGGAGTCGATGTGATGTTCCCACTTCCTTGCTGTTGTTTTGCTCGTTAATTCTGAGAGGCACATTACTGTAAGTGGTGTTTTGTGACTTTACGTGACTGCTTGATTTTGGGGCTTTTTTGATGCAGATGAGGGCCCCGAGCCTGCAGGACTGATTGCTCCACAAGTCCTCGCTGTGATTGTGCAGCCTGTATCTACATGAAGCCTGTGATTGTTGAGCAGGGAACGACATGTTAATTTTGAAGGTGGCATGACCAAATGTGTGTGTGTGTGTGTGTGTGTGTGTGTGTGTGTATATATTTATGTGTGTGTAGGGGGGCTGCATTCTGCCCTGTGTTGTGTAGGAGGAGTGCGATCGCAGAGTGCCCGAGCATGACGCTCAGAGCTGTTGGACAGAGTTCAGTCCTTTGCTGAGCAGTCTGTCCGCAGTGCTGGACGAGGTGCGCAGACGGACACTTTACAGTAACCTGACTCATGTATATGGCAGGCTTCCCCCATCACCGCTCAGGCATTATGTCATCATCACGCAGCACAATATAGAACCTGAATCGGGGAGTTTCACTCCTGAAGCGAATGCCCATGCACCATGTTGATAAGCTCTGGCAGATAAAATGATGGCTGGCACACAGGAGAAACTCATTACTGTGAAGTGTTCTGTTTAGTCGCTGGCATCGCCGAGATGTGCTCGAGTTCATGTTGGGGAAAAAAAATAAAAACCCAAATCCCAAGATTTCCTCCCAGCTCGCTCAAATCAGTAGGTGTGTCTCTATAGTTTTTAAACTCAAGTTATGAGGAGGTAGCATGAGGTCACATATTATTGTCTGGTGGATAAAATGAAACACCAAACACTGTGACTTGGTGAAACTACGTACGTGTGTGAGCTTATTGCTCACAGTCAAAAACACAAAACCCTGAATAGCTGAGCACACACATGAACACACCTGGGCTCTGTTATGACAAGCTGGTGTCAGACACCCCTTTATGAAACGCTCCGGGAAACATTTGTTGGTGACGGTGGATGACAACAGGAACACAACGTGACGCAACGTCCTCCCTCCCCGAGCGCTTCACAGAGCTCGGTATTAATGCAGGCTTTTGTCCTCTTGTGGTCACTCTAACACAATTTGAAAGTGAAGGATGATAGCGCTCCCTCTCTGTCATTGTCAAAACTGCTGGTGCGCTTCATGTGAAGTTGAAAGCCTTGAGAGGGCTAGAAAAGCAAATAAAAGTACACTCGAAAGATGGCACACACGTTTCAGCCAAGCTAAAAGTTTTTAAAGTGTTTCAATGTGACTGAAGGAAAACAAATCCATAACCCCAAAAGTCATTAGGTCGTCTCTGGATAATAACACAAACTCTGCCGCCACTTATATCTACTCAAAAAACCCATAAAACAGCTGTATGATCTCTAGAGGTACCATTCACACCCGCTTATTGGAAAGCCCTGACATTACCTAACGGTGCTCTACAGAAATAACATTTAGCATGAAGTGCTCTGCGTGCAGGTCCGTCATTAGTCACGCGGTGAATCAGGCAGTCCTCCAGAGCAAAAAGCACGATGTGTAATGTTAGAAAACATTAAGTGCTATAAAGTCTTAAGAAACATATTACTTTGCTCTGGACTAACTAATCTTTTTCCTAAAACACATTGCCAAGCGATCAAGCTGGTATTCAGCATCTTGATTATTGTTTTTTAATTCCAGTGTGAAACGTCTGCAGTGAGATTATTCCAGTGACAAATGACAGCGTCTTGGAAGATGTTGGTTTTCCTTTTTTTCACAGGGGACTGGTTCATAGACTGGAACTAGACTTTTTATTCTGACAGGTTCGGCATTCATCGTGAATAGGAGAATAAAGATTTGATTTTCAAACTCAGCCCTAGATAAAATGACCTGTCCAGATGGATGAATTTGGCATTTAAAGGCAAGTGCAGCCTTTCCAACAAACACGGCGAGGAAGAAACCTCGGACTCTTTTAATCAAGACATTGACTAAACATCAACTAAACATTCAACCAACAGCAACATAGAAACTGTAGTACATGACAGCTCCCTCTAAGTCCTGGTCCAACATCACATCGCTTCCATATTCAACCTGATCAGAAATCTAATCTATCAGAATAATTGAAAACATGTGCGTGGGTGTAAAACCTGACAGCCTCTTTACCTACTGCCTCCCTTTAAATACTAAGCCTTTTTTAGAACTGAACTGTAATGTGAAAATGGAAGAGCAAAAGGCAGCGATGGAGGTAATCAGATCCATATATTCATGTATACTTATGATACTTATACTTTGTTATTGCCATATTATGCTACAATAAACTTCTATTCAACTATTTCAGAAAGTTCTTTCACCCCACTACATTTATAATACACTGTGAATTAGATGCTAATACCTTTCACACACAGTATTTCACTGTGCTTTTACTCCAGTGATCCGAATACTGTGAATACTTCAGTACGAAATTTTACTTTCTATTACAACCTAATCACTGTTAAAGCTTCCATCTGAGGTCTGTGCCAAATCCTGAAGAAACTATTTGTCTCCTGAACTCCTAAATGCTGCGGTGTCTTCACCAACAAGCCACTGACTGGCTGGGCGGTATACACTGGGTTTTTAGAGCTTTAGCACTGAAAATAGATGTCTGCAGAATGTGTAAACAGGACTGATCAAAGTGTAAAAACTGCACAGATACACATGCAGTAAAGTAATGGTTGGCAGGGACAAGATTCTGCAGAATCGAGGACAAACGTGACGGCGTGTTAAGCAGCTGGTGAGTCACACGAAGGGTTAAATACTGGCGGGAAAACTGGGAACAGGTGTGTGAGTGGGCGGGGACAAACAGGTGACTTGAGCAGAAGGGAAAGTGTGAGGACATCTGGTGGACAGCCGAGGAGCGACAGTGAGAGAGGAGTTTGTCTTTGGAGACTAAGACTAGGGGACTTTTTTTTATCGTCATCGAATCCCATCAGAAAAAATCAAACCAACGCAGAAGTTCAGCCACTCGCTGTTATGTGTGTGAATCCAGAATCTGATTTCACCGTAATCATCCATCGCAGCTCTGTGTGGTGATGCAGGGGCCTGAGGGAGAGAGAGAGATTTTGGCAGGCAGTGACATGGCTACAGAAAAGACACAGAGCCGAAACAAGTCTTTCATTTAGATTCGGAGCATTTCTGATTGAATCGCGTGTCAAAACGATCACATGTATTATTTCACCAATCACAGCAGCAAACAAAAAAAGATGTGTTCAGCTGTAAGACATGCTACACTGTCAAAGATGTTTTTCTCCAGAAGTTCAGATTCAGTTTAACTCAGTGGAGACGTGTGTGACAGCTAAAACATCATGATTAATTTTCTCTTTTATACACACACACACAGAGAGTTACACGCACCACTGGTCTGACAGCTATTTGTGATAATGCCCCCTCTGAATCACGGCACCAGTTAACCGATATGCTTCTAAAATTATGAATATTCACAGTTATGCTAACAGTCCTTCTTCTCTCCCACAGCCCAAGTGTTGCCTCTGACTCATACTAATGCCTTTGTACAACTTTGTCACACTCGTGCACACACAAACACGCAGCTCTCACTTCCCTGTCACTGGCCTCGGGTAATAACGCTCCAGCGTTTCTGTGCTGCAGGCATCTAAATGGACACCTGTCAGCAGTCTGTAGGCCCCCGTGCCCACTGTTGCCCCCTGTGGATACTTAGAGCCCACTGCAATTATGTTATTCCATTAGTCATCCTACGCATGCAGTGATGGGGTGCTGGCTATACTTAGCCACCGTCATGGTCACTCATGTGCAAATGAGAGATTTTAAGGACTGATGCTTGTGTTTGGCGTCAAACATGATGAATAGAGATGATTAATAAGTGCACCGTTTCTTTGTGTTTTTGAGAAAGTTTGCAGTCCACGTGTGAGGACGGAACTGCTGCGCTTTAATCTGGCCCACTATTGTTTTCTGCGCTAGTGAAGCTTGCAGCTGCTTCAAGGTTTAAAGAAATCTATTAGTTCTCTTCCTCTCGAGGAGTTGAAGATGTAAGATGTAAGCTGTGAGTCTGGTTCTGCTGGAGGTTTCTTCCTCTTAAAGGGAGTTTTTCCTCTCCACTGTTGCTCAAGTGGGACTGTTGGGTTTTCCGCATTATTTTGATTATATATACACTTATATTTTTGCAAGGTCCTAAACCTTGCTATGTAAAGTACCCTAAAATGACTTTCGTTGTGATTTGGGGCTATACAAATAAAGATGAATTGAATTGAATTAAATATTTCCTATCAAACATTTTGTAGATCCGTCGTGTGTAGTACAAGATACACTGCAAGACACAGGTGAGCTTTAGAAGTCAACATGGTCGTTTCCTTTCAGCCCCCATGCTAAGCTAAGTCACATAAATGCACGCTGTAGCTTCTCTCCTTTCCTGTCACATTCACAGATGTTGCTTGTGAGTATTACTCTGAAACAGTTTGGACACCCTTAAGTCAAAACTCTACCTGGACTCCAGCAACCAGGAAATTAGAAGCAGGTTCTTTACCGGTAGCTCAGTGGTTAAGGCAGAGTGCTGGTATGCAGAGATAGCAGGATCGCCCAGTCACCCAGCCCATCCCCCCATACCAGGTGTGTCCCTGAGCGAGACACCCAGCGCTAGCTCCCCGAGCGCCGCTTGTCTTCTGTTGAGTGATTTGATCTGGGTCATCATACATACATAAAAAAAAGCCAAAAGCCTACTGAGGAATATGTCTTGTTTGATGGAGGCATTTTGACTTCCTCTGTCAAGTAACTTAGTTCTTGTAAACATGCGTGGTGAGTGTGGCCCATCCATTATCTTAACCACTTGCCCATTTAAGGGCTGTGGGAGTGCTGGAGCCTGTCCCATCTGTCATCAGGCAAGAGGCAGGGGACCTGCGGACAGACCACCAGTCTGTGACAGGGCCGACACACAGAGACAAACAACCATTCACACATGCATTCACACCTATAGGCAATTTTGGAATGAGCAATCGAGTCAACATGCGCGTGTTTGGAAGGTGGGAGGAAGCCGCACACACATGGGGAGAACAGATACTTTCCCAACATGCACTAAGGTAATACATTTACGCACAAATATGTCTACAGTTACACACTCTGCTCCATCATGCTTCAGCTGTTCGTTGTCGTCATTCACCAGGGACAGTTAGCTTATAGTGCACAAATAACTAAATGTTACTACACGCCCTTGAAAAGTAGCATCTTTCTCTGTAGGAGTAGGTAAACGGTGATGACTACATCCACATAGGTGTAATAATTTTTGAACACCCTGTGTGGGACAACATTTCATGCTACTGAATGTCTGTGCATGCTGTGGAATGACAAGCTGCCTGAAACTTTAGTTGTCTTGAATCTTATGTAGGTCTGGATTTCACTGCTCGTTGCTATGACAACAGATGCATTTTAAACCAGTTACAAAGATCATACTAAAAATCCAGACTAATTCAAAATCATCAGCAATCTAATCCAAAGAACTTGCTTTTCTACACACAAAGAATAGGTCCGCTCAGCTCAATTCTGTCTCCCCTCAGAAGGGGGGGCACTAAATCAGACCCAAGGTACTCACGCTGCGAGAAGGTTGGTGCTCTTTCCGTGTCGCATTTCACTTCCCTTTTCAACGTGCAATATTAACGACCTTTGACCTACAAGCTCTGCGTTACAGGTTGATCAGTTCGTGTAGTGGAAAAGCCGCGTGGTTTGGTTAGAGTGGCCACTGCTGAGAATGCTTGAGCTTAAGTTTTTACAGTTGCTAATTTGAGCACCACTCCAGCAACACCAGTCTCCACCGACTTTACCATGTTTGCAGTATTTCGAAAAGTATTTCAGTGTCGCCAGTGCAGAGCGACAGTCTGCAGAAAGTTACTGACTCCAGCTGTGACAGTGTGCATGGACACTTTATATTTAAGGTTTGCTTCTCCTTGTGTGTTGCTTTTCTGTCATAATAAGAGCCGTCACGGCTTGATTGAATATGAATTATGTCCTTCAGTGTAATTGTGTGAATGTGATACAACTAGAAACAAAGTTTGTCCATTTTTAAATAGCTTAGAATATCGTAGAGGGATATACGCATACAACAGGCCATATTATAAAAAAATGAGACGGGATATATAAGCTTTTCTAGCTGCTTGCTTATCAAATTCTCCAGATGGAAATACCGTATGTAGGATGTGACACTGAACAAAGTGCATTACATCGCTGTCTGTTTTCAGTCTCACTAGCATTACATGTTTATTGGCTGGAGGTTACACTGGTGCAAAAATGCATCCAGAGAGTTGTGTTGCACCTTCGATGATGAGGCAGAGGCTGAAAATGGTCTATAGCTGCTGCAGCTCAGTGTCGAGGGGGTGGAAATGTTGTCAAGGATTCAGTTTCCTCCTCATGCTCCCTCTGCTGCTGTCTCAGGAGTCTCTGTAACTGTCTTTCCACTTATTTGGTTATGACTTGGGTTGTTTTTTGCCACTTTTTTTCTAGTGGATAACTGGCAAAATGTGCTGTGCAGTCCAGTAGAGATGATCCAAGGTTGAGTTTTTTCCATTGCAGAAAATTTGCAATTTTTGAGAAATGATGAAGCTAAAGACATCATCATTTTTAATCTTGTTATTTTGAAAAAAATGTCAGTATTGTATTAGATGCAGGGAGAAATGATCCTGATAACACGTAACGGGCACTTTCTCATCCTCTCTATATTCATTAGCAGAGACGTAGACAAATTCAAGCCTGTCCGTCTTCTCTGGATGCTGATGTAATGCATAATGGGAAATGTAGGAAATCAATGATTGCTATAGAAGATGGAGAGGCAGGTTGAAATGTAGAAATGATGATTGAATTAGTTGTCTTTTAAAGGACAATTTCCATATTTTCATTGTTAAACAACCCATGTACAGACGTTTGCTGCTGCTGATGGTGCATAACGCATCACATGACAAAGCTGTCATCGTAAGCAACATCTGGAGGTGGCGTGGACACAAGGTGGAAACCACTGATCCCTTGGGGGCGCCACTGTGCTTCTGTGCAGTCTGACGGGACTCTTCTCCATAGGCGGGGAGATCTGAACACTACACGACATCGCTGCATCAGATGAAGCTTCTCACAGTCCTCCACAGAGTTAAAATGATCTTCTTTTATTACCTTTTTAACTGCCTTACATTTGGAATCACAGTAAGTCGTGCTAAGCTCGAGCCCTGAAAGCTGTCTGTTCGTTCTCAGTCCCATCTAATCAGGTTGCACATGTATCTGGTTAGTAGACAAATGATGAGTGACAGGTGGTGATGTTTCTCTGTGTTCGTCAGATTCTACTAAATCAATAGTTTATTTGTTCCCGTACCCTCAATGACACCGTGAAACTGGCAAGGGAAAATTAAACACTGATACCTATGGCACCTGCTGTGTTTTCTCAGATCAGTTGTAGGTGTTTGAGTCACTCCACCGCTCCGTCATCACCATCATCAGTCTGTCTGTCCCATTGTTGCAGTTATGTTCAGATATCTGTCCAAATATTCTCTGCAGAAAGGTGTAAACTAGTCAGGTTTTCTGAAAAATCAGACGCTCTGTCTCTAAAACACTCAGAAGTCCTCTTTCCTCTACTGCTCCCCACACTCTCTCTCTCTCTCTCTCTCTCTCTCTAACCCCCTTCAATCATTTTGTGAAGTAACTATCAATTCATGATCTCTTTTTGTGATGAGCGCTCATTGCATCCAGCAGCATCAGATCTGTGGTCCATCCTGTCTACTGCTGCCGCCCTCAGGTGCAAAAACACCTTCTCAGAATTACAGTTTAAGCCTTTTTCTGCTTATCACATTTGCTGTATGGTCTGCCAGCTGGAACTGCAATGCTGCAGGCTCAATGAAGTTGTGGTTTCCCTGCCCAGCTTTAATTTCAGTCCCAGCTTTTCCCTTCTCTTTTCATCATTTCATCTTTTATCTTTCTCCTCTGTTTTTCTCTCTCTCTGTGTGTGTCTCTCCTTCTCTGAGGGAATTACATAAGTCTTTCTCTGTGTGGGCAGCATTGCATTTTATGTAAGGCGGACCTGGAAATGGCTAGCGAAACACTTGGGTCTCGCGCTTTGTTCTTTTTTTTTCTCTCTCTCTCTCTCTCTCTTCTTGCCTTATAGCCTTGTGTGGTTGTGTGTGGTTGGGTCATCGGACTGTGGATCTGCGTGGTGGTTGACTCCAGATATACAATAGGGTGACGACGCGAGCCCACTCACACACACTCACACACACTCACAGTTTATGTGTTAAAGCAGACCTTCAAGTTCTGTGTTTTTGACTCCTTGCACACATTTGACACCTAGTTTGAAGGCTGCTGCTTGCTGACTTGAAATGCTGATATGAAGTGAATCTTTTCTTAAGTTAGAAATGTATGAAGTAAATTTTCACAGTAAAACGCAGATGACTTTTAGATGAGCCACACCCTCCCTAATTACTGATGCCACAATCTGTCCGTTCTCACACAGCACATGTGCAGTAGAAAAATAACGGCAGCGGATTTATCACTGGAGATTTACAGTAAAGTCTGAAACAATAGGTCTTCAGTTTCACACAGTAGTAAATAAAAAGCAGTAAATAAAAAACGTTTCACTTCGAGCTAACAGCCGTGGATTTTCATTTAAATGACAGCTGTCAATAGCTGATTTTATTAACAGTGCTAACACAGAAAGCACTACAAAGCTATTATACGAGAAATGTCACAGGACAAAAGGTGCGGGAGGTAGAACTATAATCCTTAATAATTACCTGTAACAGGCTTTAGATGTTTGTTACAGAAAAATATGACTGACAAGATTCTGTTTTACATTATATTTCATTTGTACATGAGGAAAAGAAAGAGAGTCTTTACACAGACTCACAAGACTTGTGTACAAGGTGGCAGGAGGTAATGATTAATGTGAAAAAATAAATTCAAAAGTTATTCAAAAGAATATTCCTAATTTTCAGTGATGCCGATAAAACAGGTTGCTGCCTCTGATTGCATCTGATGACAGTCACACAGTCATAGCTCCAGAAATTAACTTTAGTCCTCTGATGTGAGGGAGAAAGTGACTAAAATAATATTCATTATTAATGGCATCATTTTCTTGAAAAACTGAAGTTACGTAAAGAAGCAGACTAGAAATAAATCACCTCTGCACTCCCAAACACTTGTCAACCTTCAACGTGTGTGTGTGTGTGCGCGGACTGCATAAATGTGTGTTTATGCGTTCGTGTGTGTGCACTCGCATCTCCAACTTGTCAGAGAATGGGTGTTTCACTGAGTGGGAATGCCTGGTAGGATGTGTAGGCCCAGGTTGTCATGGCAACCATCTGCTGCTACGCTCGCAAGCGTTCGCCGGCGGCCCACACACTGTGACATCCAGCAGCAAGCCAATCTGAGAGAGAGAGATGGAGCGAGAGACGGAGAGAGAGAGTAAATGTGTGATTGAATATTAACATTAAAGGGACCAAAATAAGAAAAACCCTCAGTTGGATCTGACTGATGTTGTTTAAAATATAAATTAGGTGTATTCATGTAGAAAGTGTAAGTTAAAGGAATGAATCCTGCAGAAGCACGTTGCGTGTTCTGTTGTAGTGCAGACAGACGGAGGAGAGCATTCATAGCAACACAATGAAACACAGCAACACTTTGGCAGAATATAGAATCAACAGAAGGACGTAAAGCTGCTTTAAAATGTTTAGAAACTTTGGACTGAGGTTTGCAGAAAAGGTTAAACTAGCACATATATATTGGATAAAATTGTTCTCTCCCCATTGTTAAAGGGAAAAATGAAAATATAAATTGACTTTGGTGAGAGACGTAAAAACCTGCTAACTGAGATGAAACTGCTTTTTTTTCAAGTTTCCATGACATCATGTTTGAGGTATTAGGATTAGAGCTCCAACTTCTGAATATTTCTATTGTCAGTTAATAAACTCTGTTAAATGTGATGTCTGCAAATCTTCAAATATTTTTCTTTCTTTCTCAAACCCAGAAATTAAAATGACCAACATTAGTTGTGTTTAACATTTACTGACATATAGGACAAAGTTTTAGTGTGCACTGTGCTGACAGGAGCAATATTTTATATACTCCCAAATAAACTGTGTTTACTTAAATGGAAGCCTGTGTTTAATGACAACACTACAAAGTTCTATACAGACAGGAGTAGAAAGGTTCTGCCATAGCAGTGCTGGCTGCTTTCTGAACAAACAATAAAGTTATTGAATTACGTTGTGTGCTCTGTGCCTATAGGATCTTGGGTCGATACAGTGGTAGCATTGCACTCGGAGTTAAATTTGGGCTCAAATAGCAGGTTGTTACCCCAGGAACCCCCTAACCAGTAATCCCAGCCGGGCCAGTCCTGTAGACAATCTTGGTGCCACCAATAAAGCAGGAAAGCTGCAGGGTTGCACTTTGCTTCCAGCTGATGTGAATGGAAACTCTTCCCTCTCCTAAATACAACTTTACAATATTAAAAGCTGAGGACAAGGATGATGATTTAATGGTTATTTTTAAGCTTGAAGATTGCTGAACAAAAAACCCTTGTAATAAATACCCTTTTCTCCACTACAATCTGTGTTTCAGATGCAGGGGGTGGGCGGTACCCAGCCAGGCTCACAGCGTGCCTTCAGCGTCTTGGACCGTCTGCTGCTCACACATCCTGTGTGGCTGCAGCTGTCACTCAACCAGGACTCTGCCCTGTACATCTTGCTCAGAGAGCCTGTAGGGGTGAGGAACAATCCATCATATCAATTATAATGTTTTAACTGCATTTTTTTGGACTCGTTTATTTTCCACAGAAATCAGTGGGATTTTGCATCATCGAAGATTTACTAAGATGCTAAAAACCCAAATGTTGCACTATTTTTAATCTTGGCCAAACACATAAAATATAACATTTTTAGATAATTATTATAATTATTTGTATTGTATCATATAAATTCTTGATGTTGATGTTTCTGTCTATAATATTATATCTATTTAACATTTATTTTAACATCAAGGTAACATTTCTGTAATAACAACCTTCACACACTGAAATCCATAAAAATACACATAGAGGTCACAAAAGACTAAGGCCTACGACATGAAGTCTGTATTTCATTTATTTAGCTACGTACTTTTTTACTTTATTTTGTCTGTGCACTAAGACATTACCACTTCTGTTCTTTGTGCTTGGTGCTTACAGACCTTCCTAGTGCGTAAATGCAGCTCGAGCCAGAGGAAGGTGCTGTGTTTGAGAGCGACAGCGGACAGAAGTGCCTCCTCCGTTAAGGAGTGCTTCATCTGTGAGGAGGACTCCAGTGAGTATAAAACGAGCTGGGGTAGCAGGTATTATCCACTGCTGGCTACAGAGACACAGAAATACACACAAATATGCTCTGCTCAGCATTTGACATGCAGAGTGGTTCACACACTCAGAGAAGTGATGCGGGACAGAGGACGGGTCTGTTAAGTTGCCTACACAGTTGTCAATCAAACTCTGTCTGTTCTATAATCAGCATTCGCCTTGGAGAGCTCAGCCCTCAGCTTCCCTGACCTGTGTCGACTGGTGGCCTTCTACTGTATCAGCAGGTATGTGGAGGTCCCCGTTCGGACCCCTTTGCTTGGGGCTGTCCCTCATGGTTATGGCTCCTTAGCTCTTTGTTACAGTTTGGG
Source organism: Microctenopoma steveboyesi (assembly GCA_032359275.1). Lineage (NCBI taxonomy): Eukaryota > Metazoa > Chordata > Actinopteri > Anabantiformes > Anabantidae > Microctenopoma > Microctenopoma steveboyesi. The sequence continues at coordinate 7,317,800 of JAUMHF010000010.1, read as the reverse complement.
ACAAATCCATTCCTGCTTCGAGAAATAAGCGTCATTTGTGCAACGAAGCCCCCGATCCATCAAGACTAGTGCGGTAGAGGCTGACTGTTTTTCTCAGAGCCTTGACTTCAACATATCCAAGTCTTTTGGGATGAATCGGGATACCAACTACACCCTGCAGCCCGTTATCAGTGTAGCACCTCCCTAATGCTTACGTGATTGACTGGGAGCAAACTCCAGCAGCCTGGCTCAGAAATGTTGTGCAGACTCCCCTCGCAGGAGTGCATGCTCTTACTGCAGCACATTATTGTTGGTGGTTTTTGAAGGGGACTGGCATTAATCAAGTTACGGGTATGTCCACATATTTTGGGCGTGGAGAGTAACTGATGTCAAAATGTGTGCTCTGGATTTTATTCATTCTATTGTGGATTTTGTTCTGCAGGGATGTGTTGCCTTTCCCGCTGGAGCTGCCAGAAGCTATCATTAAAGCCACAACACACAGGCAGCTAGAGGCCATTTCACACATGGGACAAGGTACAGTCAGTCTGGGTCCAGTTGCTTCATCTCTCACGTGCCCTGAATAAGACTTATCATCATATAAATGAGATATATTTCTAGCATTGTCCTTGGTTCACACACTTACTATTGTTGTAAGTACTATAGTACTGTACAGTATAAATACAAAATGAATATTCATCTGATAGATGTTAAATACAGCTCAGCGGATGGACTTTGAGGCATTAAAACGTATTTAAAGGACAATTAAGAAAACCAAAGTAACACTTTGCACATGTGACAGTAAACTAATAATACAATGACTGTGGTGGCACAGAGCGCGAGGTGTGACTTCATGATGGCTAAAAATGACACGAGTAAGATGCAGTATGTGTCACTGAGTGCAGCTCAAATATAACCACCTCTCGTTCTCACCATGGTTCTGCAAATTCAGACTGATCTAATCAGCAGCCTTGTTACTTTTCATGTTTTTACTTCAGTGCTTAAGCGAGAGAAGAAACCTAGGAATGAAAAATAAAGGCTTCATGTGCTGGATTTTAACATATTATTTATTATTTATCTCAACCTGTGTGCTGTAGTTTACATCCTATAGCCTAGAGTGTGTTAATATCCTGTCCTTATTTTAAAAACCTAGACTTCTGGAGCTCACCGAGTGCTTCAGACATCCAAAACGGACCAGTGGGTCCACCTGCATCGACCAGCAGCGCTCCGGCTAAGACGGCGGTGGCTGAGGATCGATTTACACTGATGACCAGAGGCAGACAAGGCAAAATCTGCTTCATCAACCCACTCTTCCTACAGCTGGAGGTCAGCAAGGTTAGTAAGTTAGTGATAGGGATCCCTTTTTACTTGTGACGTTTCATGATTATTTAAACATCACATGATTCAGTCTGTCACAGGATTATACAGTGAGTCTGAGATATGAGATGTGTTTTGAAACTTTAGTCAAGATTTGTTTAGCTTGTCCGATTGCTATTATGGCTGCTTTTCACCTTGCACTTCACTTCATCCCCTTTGAAAAAGAAACAGTTCAAAGAGCCAGCAGCTCTTAGGAGGAGGTGAAGTAATGAGACCACTTTTGCTTTTCTTCAGCAGCCGCAGCTCACAAACCACAGTGCCTCCAACAAAAGGCACCGCTTCAAGCGCAGCATGCGTCTCCGGCTCTCAGAGTCCTCCATGAACCTGTCCCTTGAGGGGGTCGGCTCCTACTCGCCTCCCACGTCACTGGAGCAGCCCAGTGGGTCAGAGAGGCTGCAGAAGGATGGCACCAACCCACAGAGGAGAGTTCATGCCGGGGCGGGGGTGCTGAGGAGAACACCTGCCGTGTCACCAGGCTCTGCAGAGGAAGAGGATATGATGTCTGTCTATGTGCCACAAGTAAGGTTAGATTAGATTAGCAGCGTCGTCTGTCTTTCAGATCGTTCACCACACTCGTACATTCGAAGTCGCAGTCGAGTTAGACGCACTTCCTATTTCTTAAGCACAATTCATCTGTCACTCAACATCAGGCTAAGCATGCAGGGACTGAGGAGTAAGTTTAAAGCTGCCTCAGCTGTCTCAGTCAGTTCAAGCAACTGGGTTTTTAAGCGGCTCCTTTGTCTTGTATCAGAGTGTGATCCACCCACTACTAATGTTTGTCACACGTCAGTAAAAGTGACGATGCTCTAAAATGATCACTTCTTTCCTGATCAAGACATCCGCCAAGGCAGAGGAGCCTCCGACGCAGTCAGCCAAAGCAGGAGAAGCGGGCATCGAGGTGGCGGCCCTGGCTCTTGAACGCCGCCCGGCACCTTCCCTGGCCGAGCTCGACAGCAGCAGTTCCTTCAGCAGTATGGACGAGGACAATGACTCAGATTCAGATCCGGAGAGCATGATCCAAACCCAGCTACACGCCTACCACCGCCCCCCGCTCGTGCGCTCCCGAGGCCGCGGCGGGCTGCACCGCATGAGCGAAGCCTTTGTGTGTTTCTTCGCCCCAGATAAGCGGCTGACACGACTGGTGGAGGAGTTGTCCAGAGACAGGCGCTCCACCTTTGGAGGCATGGTTCAGGACTTCCTGCTGGAGCAGAGGGAGGTGCTTAAAATGCTGGCTTCCGCTCCATCTTCGTCCTCCTCTTCATCAGGCGTGACGTCCGTTCAGCTGCTGCAGGGTCTGCGGCTCTTCCTGTCACAGGCGAAGTGCTGCTTGCTGGAGAGCGGAGAGCTGGAGCCTCCCATTGAAACCTTGGTGCCAGAGAGCGAGAAAGGTAAAAAAAAAACAGCGAATTGGTCAACGTGACAACGCACAAAACTGACTCGAACACCCATCCTCTGTCCCGGTACTTTAAACACACTGCTGACTTTCCCAAAGTTTCTGTTCCAATATGGATTGGTAATATTTTAGTAATGAATGCACCCCAGAGTCCTACTGATTGATTTCATCCTTAGTTCAACTCCAATAATTTATTAAAAAGGTTTACATAGGATTGAAACAGTAAAAAATGAAATTGTGTTCTACCTAAAGCTCTACCTAACTATATTAATATGAGTATATTTCTTGACAACGTCAACATTTTTTTTCTTAAAGCCGATGTGAATTAATGTGTTGCAACATCCAACAGATCCCATTTCCTCACAATTTATTTTTCATTTGTGAGAGAAAGTGGACACTCAATGTGCCAGTTCCTTTTCAACACTGCTCAGCTTCACGAACAATGTTCACACCTGGGAGGTGTGACTTCCAGTTTTTCACCGTTGACCACCACAAACAAACGCGGCCAAAGCTTGTCTTGGTGTAGATGTAGATGTAGAACTGTTTGGCTTACTCTGAGGTTGAACTCATTTAAATTATTTCGATTTTTATCAGCAAAAAGTCTCGCTGAGTGAATAGTTTAATTGAATTTGGCAGGCCGAGCGGAATTACTCAACCTGGTGAGTTTCTCATATCCGTGGATTATTACTTCCCAACTAGGAGATGGGTTAGTGCAGCAGATGAGACAGATTTAAAAAACAGCAACATACTATTAGAAAAAAACTGATTTAATAGACATAGTGCCAGAGGACACAGGTCTATGGAAACAGACAGCCCTTTCTGATAGATGGTGGGCTGCCAAGGCTCCAGTGAAAGGCACTGTCAACACAAAGTAGTTTGCGTGGGGGGTAGAGCCTCATTCACTGGAGCTCATATTGTCTGGTATTTAGAAAACAGCATTAGGAAAGCCCTGCCCGACACGCCTGCACTCCCAACCGCCGCATTCAAAGTGTGTTTCTTCTCGTTATTGTAAAGACATTGCAGGGTGTTGCTGTAGAAGGACTGTAGTTAGATCTTTTGACACAGTCCGGTGCGTAGGTTTTTCTTTTTTGGACTCCTTTGTGTGCGGTCGAGTGCGTGTTCCTGTGTAAATGTGTGATGATGGATGGTTGCCTGGCAGTGCAGAGGCTTCAGGGGGATAGCGTTCAGCCGCTACCTTCCTTCCTCCCTGCCTTCCTTCCTGAGCTCTGATTCTGATTTATCTCGCATTGCGTCGGTGGGAGGCATTTGCATTTTTTTTTCTCCCCCTCGTTTATCATAAAAAGATATCACAGTCCCACGCTCACTTGAAGAGCAGCACGATTCAGGGGAGGTGGGAGGGAGGGATAGAAATAGGCAGGTTACTTTGAAAATGTAATCAGTTACAGATCCGTGAGTAACCTTTCAGCGCCAGCCAGTAACTCACGAGGCTGTAATCACGTCCAGTGTAATCCGTTACTGATCGGATGTCTGAAGCGCTCAGTGACAGTTACTCTCAGGAGGGAGAGAGAGGCTGGGATTGAGCAGGGAGGAAGAGGAGGTAGAAAGAGGAAACAGAGGATGGAGGGTGTGAGCGATTGCTCACAAGGGGGAATGATATAGTAAGGTAGAGGGGGGAGGAGGGGGGGTGCTGGGGGATTATACAGGAGGGAAGCATGAGGGAGGGAGAGGATGATATTGATAATGAGTGGAAAACAGTGTACGCTGGAGGATTGTTACCCACTTAGTCAGGGCTGCCCACTGACTGCAGGAGAATCGCTGAGTGCGAGTGCTTCCACGTGTGAGGGCATGTGTGTTTCACGTGTACACGGGTCAGGGCTTCACATATCGCTGTTGTCAGGCCACGAGAAAACGGTTATTCAGGATCCAGGAAAACAGCATTGGTGCAGTTGAGAATTGTGGGATGTGCACTCACGGAATCACTGTATGCGAGAGATTGATCTGTCAGAGTGAAGTGATTACCCTAGCTTAGCATGTGAAATAAGACTACGCCGGTTTGTTTCATCTGTACACAGACAGAGAAGTAACCGCGGGGTGCAATGAAAAACTCAGTAAATTCAGTCCCTCATGTTTAATCCAGTTTATTATGGCGAAGGGAGTCACGTCTCGAGGAACTGTGGGTTAGAGCAAAATAATTTCCCTCCGGGATTAATAAGAATATTGAAAAAGTGTGCTGTGTGTGGTACCTCGTTAGGCTACTGATTAGTGACGTGGTACATTAATGTCATTCCTTGTCCAGTAACAAGTAGAATAAGGAGACGGAGTATTAACATGACTTATTAATTGGTTATAGGGGGATCATCTTGTTAAAAGTCTGTACTGATGGAGAGGAAGAGTGACCTCTTTGGAGGGTGTGTGAACAGCATGGCTGAGGGTGGGCTTTGTAGAGTGCTGAGGCTAGGCAAGCTGCTGGATAAATATAAATCACTACAAAGTAGAAGGATTGTCTGTTTATTAATGCTTTCTATTTCTACCTGATAAATGGAGAAGATTCAAATGTTGGAATGGAGGATTTGAAGTAACCAGTAATGTCACTCAAACCTTTTTGAATTCTCTTTTCCATGAGTAATGTGTAACGAGGCATGAAGAGGAAAGGGCTACAAACAATGAACCCCCCTCTCTGTCACCAGATCTGGCGCTGGAGCGGGCCATGTTCTCTTGCGTGCTCAGGCCTCTGAGGTCTCACCTTGACAAAGCGCTGGTGGCGATGCACAGTGATGACGGCTCCAGCCAGCGTCTCACACAGAACATGCTCCGTTTGAAAGGGGACGCCGCCATGGAGCGGCTCGGCGTGCGAACAGGTGTCCCAGACGGTCGCGAGGTGGAGAGGGTGAAGAAGAAGCTGGTCCTCATGCAGAGGACGCACTCGCCTATCGACAAGGTTCTGCTGCTGCTGCAGGTGTGCAAGTGTGTCCACAAGGCCATGGGAATCCTACACGGTAAGACCCAAATATACAGCATTGTTGTTTTGGGGAGTTTAAGACTCTTTTGTAATTTAAAAAGAGAACATTTCTCTATCTTCGTCTAGTAGAGCTTATTTGCAGTAACATTTACAAACATACTGTAGTCGCTGCTTAAAAGCTTTCCTCTTAAGGGAATGAAGGACAACACCTGCTGTTGCTCCTGGTGGCAGCAAATTAAAACCTCATCAAGTCCCTGCAGACAGATATTGGGTGCAGTGTTTGTGCGTAGTAACTCGTTTTAGTTTGTCTAATGAAATAGTAAGACTAGGCAGTGAACACATCTCATCCCAGTGAAGAGACTGCCGTACATCAGTAATTCGGTTGAAAGCACAAATTCCTCAGACTGAACTCCTGTTGTTTTATTTGCAGGACAGGAAGTGAGCTGGGATGACTTCCTGCCGTCGCTGTCTTATGTGATTGTGGAGTGTAACAGGCCTCACCTTTTGATAGAGGTGGAGTACATGATGGAGCTGCTGGAGCCCTCCTGGCTCGGAGGAGAAGGTACAGCCTCAAATTCACTAAGATTTGGCAGTACTGGTCTACTAGTGATGACTTCTTAAGCTAATATTAAATTACTATAAATCATAAATGTCATTTTCATATTTATGCTCATTTGTGGACTTTGCAACAAGCTGTTTTATGTCCATGTCCATTTCATGATGTGAGTATGTGTTACCTTTAGCTCTGTTTTTGGTCTCCTCCAACTCCAGATATCCAGAAATATTTGGCTCTTTAGCTGCTAAATGCTTCACTATGTTCACCAGCTGGTCCCTAACTTTGTCTGTCTGCCGATGGGTGCTGAGCAGGTGGTGCACAGTGTCAGGGCTTTTTTTGTTGTTGTTTTTTTCTCAGAAGAAGGAGCTGTTGCTGCTGGAAATTAGTCTCATATGAGTGTGAACCAAAACAGAAACTCATCTAAAAAACAAAAGATGAAGCTGAAACACGTGGACATGTTTTGTAGTGAGACACTCAGTCCAGTTCTTAAACTCTAGCATCGTTCTTCCGTCAACTCCTTGCTTTACTTCCAGGCGGGTACTACCTGACCAGTGTGTACGCCAGTCTGTGTCTGATCAAGAGCCTGGACAATGAGCAGCCACTCTCAGGTTGCCTGACGCCAGATGCCCAAGAGGCACTGAAGGAGTGGAGCTGCAGGCGGAGCAGAGAAGCCCAGAGACAAAAAGAGATCCAGCAGAACCAGGTAGGTACCAGACGCTTGGATTATAGTAGTACACCGCAGAAACACTGGCAGCATTATGTGTGGGTTCGTGTAGTAATCTGCTTCATAGCTGTCACACACAGATGCCCTCTGTGAAGTGTAGGAGCTGGCACTTATTATGCAGTGAAACACTACTGTGCTGGTCCATGTGAATGACATACTGCAACTGACTGCTTTCTGGTGAACGGAGCATTAGCGGAGCAGTAATACTACACTAACCAAATACGTTAGCACCTTATAAGAGATGTTAATCTCTCAACTATAGAAAGATACAGAGTTTTGCAGCTGTAATGCGGATCCAACCAAAACTTAATTAGCAACTAGACCGGTTCTTTTAAAAAATGGTTGATAAATGTGTTAATACAGATGATGATTTAAAAGTTTTCATTTCTTTAGTGACTTTCTGGGACAAAATTCCAGCTTACGTGGAGGTTTTAGGCAGATCTCTGAGGCCTTTCCGACTCTTGGCCTTTTAACAGGGTGTACTGACACCATTATATTTCAAACTTCAGCCTCGATGTGTCTGAAGTGGCGCAAGGCACAACGAGTCAATAATCCACCCAGCGAGGTCACACGCCACATTCATTATATTGATGACGATTCACACTGAGCACCAACAGATTATCCTACATCTGAGGCAACGGCAGGTAGAGTGGAACGAGCAACGGTGAGTTTAAGTCAGGTATCACTTTTTCCATTTGGAAAATTAAAGGCAGTACACTGGATTTTTACTCCAGGTTTTTCTGGAGGTCAAGTGAAAGGTGAAGACTTTGAGTCAAGCAGCAGCTCGTCCATCAGAAGTCAAACAACACACCTGGATTTCTCTCCTTTGCATGCAAACGAGTTTCAAACTCATTTGAGGGGATTAGTTTTTAGACATTTTTGCAGGTAATCCTCTGATCTGGGGCTGCCGGCTTACGATGGAGGCATGCACTAATGCACCACGCACACACACACACACACACACACACACACACACACTCTCCTATTATCATGCTCTGGGCCCCAGATTGGTATAATGGTCCACCAGATGCCATGGAAAAAAGGCATTGTCATCCACAACGTTTCTGTCTCATCACGTGGTGCCTCTCCTGGCTTCAAATAGCCGATCTAACTCACCCGGCAGCCAGATTTTCCTCTGACACAGGCGGGGATCAGTGAGCCAAGTGCTATGAAGAAGTGGGCGGTCAGATAACATGAAATTTATTGAGCTGCATCTACCCATCGAAGCAGGCAAACACAATATGCACACGGACGGCGAGGAGCTCAGTGACTCTGTAAGTTTTGATGATGACAGACCTGTTGATTATTATTGCTGGTGGGTTTTTCCTTTTCTTTCTTTTTTTCCTTTTTGAGTAAATTTGGCCACTTGTTTGTCTGTGTGTGTGTGTGTGTGTGTGTGTGTGAGATAGTCGTGTGTGCAGGTAGGATGGGTGATGTGTGTGTGTGTGTGTGTGTGTGGCACAGAGGAGATTCTCACTGGTTTCTCAACGTTGGATGCTTGGTAAAAGGATTATGTTCGGTATGTTTTTATCGTGAGTGTTTTTAAGAGAGTTGTGAGGGCGTCTGTAGGTGGTTGTATCTGACATTATATAATAGCTTAGGTACAGCACAGTTGCCCGTAAGTGTTTGAAGAGTGTCAACTGTTGAGAGAGACTCGTTAGTTATTGTGATTGTTCGCTTTTTCCCTTCGTAAACAGCGGAAACTTTTTGTTTGGATTGAAGTACAGAGTGAAAACTTCAGAGGTAGAGAGAGTTTAATGGACTATATCTGATGGTTGTTTCGAGTTTGGACATGGACGTGCTCCAGTGGATTCATTCTGGGAGTTTGTCAATGGAGCTGTAACATGCAACGGAGGAACGAGCAATTAGATTTTCATATAAATCTTTTTGGACCTGCTGGTCGTGTGTGGGAAGTGCCAGCTTTGTTTCAGAGAGAATTTATTTTACCAACGTGGTTTTGGCTGATTTATTGTGCTGGATTATCACCCTCTGTGCTCACACAGCTCTCCCTCCTCCTCTGGCTCTATCGCTCACTCCTCCCCCTCTTTTGCCCTCACTCCATAAGCCTCTTGACCTCTGTTTTGCATGAATATATACACTCTTTATTTTTCTAACTATCACTTCTCCTCTTCTCCCCCTCTCTCCCTGCAGAGGTGCGTTCGGATACTGTTCCAGGACGGGGAGCGGAGCGCTGTGCGGACGTTGCAGTGGAGAGCTGGGGAGACCAGCCAGGCCCTGGCACAGCTGTGTGCCTCTACATTCGGAGTGTCTGATCCACAGCAATACACCCTGTATTGGCGCAGCGGCGGTGAGATGAGGGCCCTGCCGCCTCAGGCCCAGCCCCAGGATCTGGCGAGCCACAGCGAGGGAGGCCCCTCGCTCTCCTACCTGAGGACCGACCACGACTTCAGCAAGATGCGGCGGCTCACCAGAGGTGGCGCCGTGGACCTGAGCGAGTCAGTGTGTGAGGAGTGAGTGGGAGGAATCGAGGAAGGAGGGAGGAGGAGGGAGGAGGAGGAGGAGATGGATGGTCACTCTTGCTGTCTCTCTCTTTCTCTCTCTCTCTCTCTTGTCTCTTTCTCTCCGGCGGTGTGTTGTGTCTCGTCGTGGGTCAGGACTTGTCGTGAAAACCTACAGCCCTTCCGGACTGGGAGCAGAGCTTGAACGGTAAACTCTTCCCTAAACGGACCAACATGCATAGCAGAGCGGGACCAACGTAGGGACTGTTGCCAAAAGTTGTACTATGTACCACTCAGAGTGGCCGCTAGTGTAAAGGAGTGTGCAATTTGTGACATGGAAAAAATGTGTAATAAATGGATTTTGATGTTATTTGAAACATGAACCCAGACTTATACTATGAAGGCATTACATCATTCCAACAAGAGGAGACTCGAATCCAAAGACAAAATCTGTGAGACTACTGTTGCCTGGAAACATAACCACTTCCTGTACGCACACACGACAAATAGTCCACCTTGGTGATGTAACCCTTCTACCGTATACTTCTGGGCTGAATTTCAAAGGCACATGGATATTTTAATACTTAATTTTTATGTGTAAAAGTCTGCAGATGTTTGAATGCGACGGTTTGGGGCTACAGACCTTCCTGTGACCCCTGGAATACAGTTTGACAAAAGAGACGTGTTATAGCCAAGACCAAACCTCAATACCAAAGTGACAAACACAGATAATAAGAGGCCCTTTTGTTACTATGAGAGAAATCAGGTCTATAGCTCAGAAGAAGCTTCAAATCAGCTATTTATTTTTAGATTAACCCACAGAGACGATTTTTATTTGCACTTCTTTGAGGGAAAGTGCAGACTCTCCTCCTTGCTCGCGTATTCTGTTAAGTGTTTTTGGTGGGTGGAGTAATGGGCGAGTGGGAGGGAAGTGATAGAAAAGCATCAGCTCTCTGTTTTCCAAACCACGTTAGAAAAAATACAAAAGCATCACATTGAAACGCGAAGACAACCTGCAACAGATTTACTGAATGACTTGCGAATGTATTCGAAGCTTCCTTTTTTTTTTCCTCACGTCAGAGCTCCTTTCAGAACTGCACTCATTTCACGTCTCAATCCACCGCTTTTGAGTTTCACTGTTCTTCTTGGCCGTACTGTAAAATAACTCGTCGCGTTTCCACCTGGACTGAGAGGACAGTCCCACCAATAAACCAGGACCTCACGGTGGCTGGTCGAATGTAAATGAAGAGTCGCCAGCTCCTGGCGGCTCCTGCTGCAAGTCATCACTATCAACAGACTGTTCAATCCGTGTCCCTATCAGTTATCATGTTGTGTATTTAAAACTAACTTTTGATTGTTCAATTTGTTGGGTAGATATCAAACCTAAGTATGGCTTTTCAACATATCTGAAGTTTTTAGTCTTCAGAGGTTCATTTTGAGAACTATGATGTGTTATGAACATTATTGCATGCTTTTTCATTTAACGTGAAGGTTCTGCGAATGTGGTGTGTGTGCGCGTGTGTGCGTGTGTGTGTGTGTATGAGTGAAGCATGTGTTCTTTGTGAGAGCTCACTATTTATTTTCAGTGTACAAACACATTACTGTATTTTGTCAGGTAACTCAATCTCGCAATAAAAAAAAATCTGAATTCTGTCCTGTTCCGTGTTGTCAATGTTGTGGTTTGATGGTTTAAACCAACTGCAGCACCAGAGGGCAGCAAACGCTAACACTAACACTTCACTCCTTGTTTGTTCCACAGCTGTGAATTCCGCCATTCGTTTTTTTATTGCAGCTGTTGCCACGTGAAAGCACGACAAGCTTTTTGATAAAAGTCATTACTCGATCATCTCAGAAAAATATTTGTGACTAAAACTGTCAAAAAGCATTTGTTTTATTAACAATTTATTCAGAATAATACAATATTATCCTACACAAATTGTTATATTGGAAATATAAAATGGATACAGAAAGTCATTATTATTCGCCAGTTATTTACCTATTTAAACATTTCCCACTTTGTACATGAGCCCGTTGTGTTTTCAGAAAAGTCCTGTTTCACTTGCTGTAACAAAATATTTAAATTTTAGCTGAACAAATAGGAACTCGTTCATTATTAGTGTGTTGAATATGTAATTGTGTAATGGTTTAGTCCAAGAACTTAGCATGTGGAATCATCTTACATTTTCTGAACCAAAGGTCACATCTTCCAAATGGTTATCTTGTGCAAAGAAACACACAAAACTTAATGAGGAGAGCCGTTTTTTGTGTATAAGGCCATGAGAAGTACTAGGTTTTTATTTGAAGATGTGGTTTTCCTTTTTAGTTTAATGTTTATCTGACTCGCCGAGCAGTTTCTTCAGCACGTTCACGCCCTTTTCGTCATACTCCGCCTTGCTCAGCCAGAAGGATTCTTTGTCCTTCATGATGTTGGCCAGCACGGCGCCTCCCTGGAAGACCATGTGCTTACGACTGGGAGGGTCCTCGATGCGGATCCTGAACTTCTACACGGGCGAACAGAAAGAAAGCGGAGAATGTGAAACCTAACATTTACAGTAATCCCTAATTCTAATATATATTACATACATTTTTGTAATTTCCACCTTGAACTACGCTTGGAAATCCATGACAACAGAAAGAACTACATCTGTGGAGGATGACCCTGTGACACCGTCAAAAACTCCCCAACAGGAGAGAGAATAAATGGATCCTGAGCTGATTATTATATCTCTGGTATATAACCTTTATTAAATGAATGGAAAATGTATTATGCTAACACCATGGCTGAGATTTATGCAAAGGTATTATACAGTACTACAGTTTTATAACATCTCATTCACTGGCCTGGTGCTGTTTTAAAACAGACACTCACTGTATTCCCACTGAATCAGGAAAGCAGACATACTGTACTTTTAGAATATGAATGTTCTTACTGATAGTTTCTCAGTGTCTCCGTTCAGCACTCTCTCCAGGTAGAGCTGTTTGAGCTCTCTTTCCAGTCTGGATGGAAGACCAGGATACATGGTGGTCCCTCCTGACAGCACTATGTGCTTATAGAAATCTGCCCTGCAAAGAAAAACAGACAGGTGTGTGTGTGTGTGTGAGTGTGTGTTTCCTGTTTGTGCAGGTGTGGTGTTTGCATCTATGTTGGTCACCGTACAGATGTGTTAGTGACAGTGACGCAGAGGCTCAGACCTGAGATCTATGGCTGCTGCCTGGATGGTGTTAAACAGCAGCTCTGCCACTCCTGGTCCTTCCACGTTGATAAGATGGGGCTGGAACAGGGCTTCAGGAGCCCCAAACCTCTCACCTCCCATGTTCACCTCTCGGCCATCGGGGAGCTGCACCAGAGAAAGGAATAGTTGATATAAGAGTCGCGTATGAGCGTTTGAAGTGAAAAATGAAAGGGGTAATCTATATTTTGGTATGAAAAAGTCTATATATAATGTGATAAAAATGAGGCCACATAATAATTTGAAGTCAGATTGTGCTCCCCCCTGTTGAAGGGGTGCAGGTGTTTCTTTTGTCATTCTACGTACTGTGAATGACTCCACCAGGAAGGTGGTTTCTGTGGCCAGACGCTGCTCCTGCTCAATGTTGTAACCCACATAACAGAGCCTCTCCTTCAGCATGCGCACAGTCTCAAAGTCAGCCGTGTGGTTGAAGGCGTAACCGCGGAGCAGCAGAAGCTGAAGGTGGGAGGTAAGAGATCATTCTTCCGTGCATGTCTCCAAAATCAGCGTGCCACTTTTTTTCATGCCCTTTATCTATAATGTTAAACACTAGTTCACCTTGATGAGATAGCGTGTGATGTCACGTCCCGCTATGTCCAGCCTGCGCGTGAGGTGGGGCAAGGAAAAGCCTTCATACACTGGACAGATGTGAGTGACACCATCCCCCGAGTCCACGACCACACCAGTGAGCAAACCTGTGGATAAATGAATCTTATTCATGCACTGAACGAAGCGTTGACAGGTGTTGTTGTTCTGGGTTAACCTGGACATCAGAATCCATAACACACTGTCGTGTTAATGCCTTACCCTGAGCATACAGCGTGAGCACAGCCTGAATGGCCACATAGATGCCGTGGAACTGGTACTTCTCAAACATCACCTCTGCAATTTTCTCACGGTTCTTGGCGGGGTTCATGGGGGGCTCAGTCAGCAGGATCTTCACAACAAGAAGTGAAGAACGTTTGTTTTTTAGGGATTTTCCATACATCACGTGAAACTTTCTTAATTTCAGATAAGGGTCTATACTAAAATACATTATATAGCACAAATGTGCAAAAATTACAATCAGGTCTGTTTCCCTTGTTTATCACGTTTGATTTAAATTAGAATATGGACATACAATTAAAGCCATATTAGTCAAAACAGACATTTTTTTCCATAGACTCCTAAGGATTAAATACAAACTTTATGCGAGGAAACCCCGGAAACCTGTCTCCGTTATATGCAACTGACAAAACACTGAATGCAGAAAGCACATGTGAAAACATCTGTCCAGCTGTTTTGTACTTTGCATTCTGGTGGGTCGATGTTCAGGCGGCCAGGACCAAAGGTGTAGTCCCACAGGTAGATCATGTCTTCCCAACAGCGCACTATGCCATTGTCCATTGGGTAGGACACCTCCAGCATGGATCGACACTCGCTGGCCTCATCGCCCACCATCAGGTCCTGGGTGAAGAGATCAGAAGGAATTCAGCCAACATAGGAGGAGTTTATACAATGGAGAGCAAAGGGTCAAGACCTGAGCTCTCTGCAAAGTGTCTGTGGATTTGCCTTGATATAATTAGAGGATTAGGACTGAGAATGTTTTGTTTTTCAGAGAGGAGTTTAAAAGCAAACCTTGTCTCTTTTTTGTCTGAATTATGGCACAGAATACGTTTTTCTGTTCATTTTCTTCAGTGAGTTTTCTCGGTAGTAACAACAGGAAGGTGCACTTTTCAAAAGTGGTGGGTCTGGGAAACGTAATATATTCTGTATGTGTACATGTGCTAATTATGAAATAAATGCTGTCTAACTAGGTAACCTTCCTTCACATGGTATTTCTTATTGACAGTGACCTTTGCTGTCTTTCACAAAACAAGGTCTGTACCAGAGTCTTGGAGGAATGAACAAGGGTTGAATGATCTGCATGTCATCACATTACATGAGCGCATGAACTTAAGAAGCTAACAAGAGTACGGCACTAAGTTCCCTTTAAGCTTTAATACGCATGAGCCCAGAGTTAAGAAGAGCTGCAGGAGCAGGGCTAGGTCAGGCGTTTAATTAGCTGACCGTGTTTTAGTGTGTGTTTGTGTGTCAAGACTTACAAAACAATCATCTAGATTGAGTTTCTATTGTGAAAGTTCCATTTTATAACTAGGTTTTGATAAGTGGCAGGTGTTGTATCATATGTTGTTATCATCTGTCTTAACTCACAATCACTTACAGGTGATCAGATGCATAGCGTTAATCAGCAGCAGTTCTTTCAGCATTCAGAACCTCGTAACAAAAAAATAGTTTGCATGATTTTTATGGTCATTCCTTGCATTTGTCTTTTATCTTCTGCTGGAGGTTTCTTCTCCACTGTCGTGCTGTTCATGTTCATTCAGGAGGGTCACTTTTCAAACGGAACAATCACAGCTAAAACGTCATCAGACTGACTTAATCCACCAGGTTCAGTGAAAGAATATATTCTCACCTTTATCTCAATGTCGCCCACTTTTGTGTTCGACCGTATGATGGGTCGCCCCACCATGGCGGGGAAGATGTGGTCAGGGAAATTAGATCCAGCAAAGCCACACTTCACAAACTGAGAAGACACATGAGAATGAAACATATGATGAAAGTTTTTTTTTTGTGAATATATAAAATCCTTATTTGTGCATGTTTGAACGGTTGTTCATGAAGCCCTGAGTCTGTGACGCCCAGTCATATAACAGCACTCAGCCCTTTGTGTGGATCATTTAATTTCAGTTCCGTTCAATTTAATCTCACACCAGGTTTAATCTGCATCCAGGAAACTGATTTCCAGTGTATTAATATAATGAATTTACCAGATTGCTTGTTTTTATTGAGCAGTGCAAGTGCAATTTCATTACATTTTAAATATAGGATTATTCTGTTTGAGAACTGTGCAGTATTACAGAGTGTTACCGGGTCTTTAAATGTTATAAGGTTCTCTGCCTTTTGTGACACACCTCATATCGTAGTTTCAACTTGTCCCTGCAGCCAGAGACACATTCCTTAGCCTGAAGGTATGTTTTATTCCAAGCAAAATGGCTAAATAGACCACAGCCAGTTTAAACCTCTTATTATTCCCAGAATCTGTATCAGTGTTTAAATGCTCAAAACATGATACTAAAGAGTCACGTCTGACGTTTTAGTGCCTCAAATCTCGCTTCCTGGTTTTCATCCAATTGTTCCTCAGTTCAATGCATCACAACCATTTATGGCTGTGTGTGCGTGTGCAAGGCGCACGGGCAAGTCTAGACAGATGTGGAATCAGACTGCAGTATGCACACACATTCACACCCCGGACTTCGGACGTCTGCAAAAGTTTGACGTTGAATGAAGAATTCTCACAACCATAATTTCAAAATAAAGTGCTGAAATGTTTAGCAGCCCTGTTATCTGTTCGCAACATAGAATGATACACAGTCGAATACACTGAAGTACAAGAATACTCCGATTACCAGACTAAAGGCTGGACTTACCCCTGTCCCATTGTCACAGACCACCACTCTCTTTCCCTGGCTGTCCATCTTATACCTTGAAATGCTCCCTCCTGTCAGGACAGGGGCCCCACTAGCAAATGACTGAAACAGGATTATTACATATGAATGTAGCAGTGACTGCAACTGACAGGTAAGCAGACGTCTTCTTGCTACTCCTTCAAGCATGGGTGGGACTACTGAATTTGAGGACGCCCATTTCTGCAGCCAGGTAGGAGGGAACAGCTGTACACTTTTCTAAGGAAAACAGGTGGTGGTGGTGGTGGGGGGGGGGGTTCTTAACTGAGGCAGCTGCAAATCATTTTTAAAAATTTCCATAGTCGGCTCATTCCATTGCAAAAAAGAGAAACATTTTGGTTTAGCATTTAAATGTCTCCTCTTTACCCATTAATAAAATGCATTTCTCTATTTAATTATTATGTTTAAAAACTATACTATCAAACTTTTGGTTTTCATTAAGGAACAGATTTAAGCTCTATTATTTTTGGTAATTTTGTGTTGTAGCATCACATCACAGCTTTAGTCACTTTTAAGATGCAGCTTCTTAAAGAGAAATATAATCAACAAGTCATTTATGATGTATTATGATGGAATAACCACCTATCAGCAGTTTGCAGATCACAGCACAATGTGAAATTAGTTCCTATTGAATTAAAAAGTTTTGATTCACTTAACATCTGCTGTGTTTTAAATGTCACATCTGGACTACACCTGTACACTCATGTTACCAATACTATTATTAGTTTGTTATTAGAGTAATTCTACTTTTGTTTACTCAATGTAAAATGTATACTTAGTATTTAATTGTGAATAAATGTGGTGCTGGCACTTGCTCTTTAACTCCAGCGTGGACTTAAGGACGGACCTCTAATACTTTAGCATTAGTGTTTTTCACGTGCAGGACTTTGTTACTGATTATTAGGTTGTTGCTCTGTGTCTGCTAAACGAGTGGCTGTGTAGTTTGCTCTCATGTCGGCCACATAAACCCAAAAGGTGTCGTGTTCCAGCTTGTGATTGCAAACCAGTGTAACTCGTAAATGGTAGCTGGAAACAGGCAAACCTCGTCGTTATTAGTTATGTCTGTGCGAGTCCCACAATGACAAGCCCACAGATCTTTAAATCTTAGTCATTAGAAATAATGATTTTTCTAAAAGACATGTTGTGCATCATTACTCACTACTATGTCTGCACTCAGAAATCGTATCATCTCTTGGGCAACACAGGAAGCACAGATACATCCCACCGGATTTTAAAGAAGGAGTCCATCAAGTAAGTAAGTGAACTGCTAAATATACTGATCCCTTATAACTTTGGATAAAAATAGGTTCATTTATTTACATAAAACATTTACAAAATACATGTTTTCACTGAGACGCAGCAATGTGTTCTGAGACATGATGGTTGTAAGACAGCGAGCAAACAGCAGGCTTTTAAAGTAAAAAAAAACAAACACTTTGTTTGGTGAAATAACCACTGGATATTCAAACTAGCTACAGAGCTGAGTCACGGTCAGCAGTAAACTAATTCATGTAACAGTCAAGGTCATGTGCCATGGTGCTTTTTAAGTGCATAATGTTTTTGCATATGTCCACTCTCCTCCTCCCACTGAGAACAGCTCCAGCGTGTCCTCGGCCACAGGCGGGTCAAGTCTCTTTAAAATGCGCCTGATGACAGTCAGACGCGTGGACAGTCAGTCCGAGGAAAGAGTCCCTCGTCTCAGGACTCAAACTCGCTGTCACTGCTGACTGAGATCTCCGGGGTAGAGGCTCCCGTTCCTCTGTGCTCGTTCTCTGTGCTACAGTCGCTGGCCTCCGGGCTGCCCAGGCGCGGGGAGGTAGGCAGCAAGTGAGGGTGATGGCGGCGCTCCTGCAGGGATTCACTAGGGGAGCTCTCAGAGGGCAGGAGAGAAGGATCCTGCTGCAGTCTGGACAAAAACAAAAAGATGCACAATCGGGAGTTAAAGAAGAAGGTGACCAGGCTGCACTGGAGTCAAACGTTACATTTTTAGTTCAGAGAGGCTTTTGTATGCAGCTCTGACCTTTCTGCTTCTGACGGAAAGTTGGCACTAGACCTTTAACAACTACTCAATTAATTGATGAGGCCAAAATGAATTTGCACCCACCCATTTGACTTGATTGAAAACGGCTGCTTTTTAGTCCGAGTCTGTCTTAACTTGGCTTCACTCACCTGTTCTTTGCAGAGGCAGCGCGGTCTCTTTGGCGCCGGTTCTTGAACCAGTTGCCGACCTGTGTGGGCGTGAGACCTGTGGCCTGGGCCAAATGCCGTTTCCTGGATGGGTTGGGGTAGGGGTCTTGGAGGTACCACTCTCTCAGCAAACTGCGTGTTCTCTCCTGGAAAAGACATATCATCCAGTTAAAGTATAATCTGCTCTGTCATATAATGCTCCGTATAATCACGTTACATTGGATTTACAAATAGATGATCCCAATCAATATTACAACAATGCATACCAGTGTATATCCACCAGATTGGATCATGGTAAGGGGCTTAATAGGCTATCTCTCCTGGAGTACGTAGCTAAAACACAGACTCCAGTGAGGCGAGAACGCCTATTTAGATTCACCAAAACAACTCTTTCTCTAATTTACTGACTCAAACAGAAGATTGCTCCCCAATAATCTCCCCAATGCACCCCTGAACTTGTGGAGCTTCCAAAGTGGCATGACTTCTAGCAGAAGATGGTCATGTCACTTTACTTTCAGTGTCTGTCTCCTTCACATAACTGAGTCTGCTTTGTACATCACTTGTAAAAGTGGAAAGGTTGTGCACTGCACTATAAGTCAGTATAGAAAGTGTCCATTAACTATTGCTCCTAAGCATGGAGTGGACGTCTTCTGGGGATGATCAGCTAGTTTACCAAACATGTGAAAGCGTGAACATAGATAGATTCATGTGAGCAGGACACCCGGCCATCTGATTATGGTGGTATCAAAGGTCCAAACACCAGGCAGCACGCGTTAAATGTGATGCCGTGGTCTTTAGTGATGGCCTCGTAACCAGCAGCCACACCGCAGCATCCCTCTCCAGTCACTCACCTTAAAGCAGTGCGTCTTCTGCTCGCCGTCCCAGATGGTGCGGGGCAGAGGGAACTTCTTGCGGATCCGGTACTTCTCCACCGGGCCCAGCGGCCGGCCCCGGAGCCTCTCCGCCTCTCGGTAGTGCGCGTCCAGCCACAGGTCCTGGAGCTTCGCGTGGGACTCGCGCGTAAACCGGTGGCTCTGGAGGATCTGGTAGAGAGCCTCGAAGTTCCCCCCGTGGAAGGCGACCAGCGCTCTGGCGCGCATCACGGACTCGTGTCGGTTGAGCGCTTCCCCGGCGGAGCCCGGGACGGCGGCTGGCAACGACCAGAGGAACCGGCCGAGGCGCTCGATGTCCCCTGTCTCCTCCAAGTTCTCACACACCCGGGCCACCTGGTCCGGCGTGAACATCGGCAGCGGAAACATCTCTCCTAGTTGCGTCTCAGTAGCTCAGCGACCAAGTTGGACAGTTCTTCACGGGACGCATGAAATGATGTCGCTTATCCAACCGCGAGGAAAACTCCCAGTTTATCTGCTGTCGCTCTTATCTAACTATTTCCCAGTATTTGGGCGAATTCGGATAAAAGCCACCGGCGCGCGACGGCGGAGGCGTCTCCAGGTTTTCCAGAAGACAGACAAATAAAGAAAGAGGACAAGGAGTCAACCTGTATTTATAGCGAGATACAATTAGCATCTCTGTAGTTGTTTTGAGAAGGATTATGGGCCCTGGCCATTAGCCTCTTAGTAGGGGGTAGTGTGTACAGAGGTGACTGGCTGAGCAGCTTGTTTGGCTTAGCCTGGGGATACGTTGACTGTCAGGATGAGCGCAGTGAGCAAACAAGCGACGATGGGTCGTTGTAATTGGTCGGATCTGGTGGAGATGGGATCGCCTCAGGAGGAGATGAGGAGCAGAATGAGTATGTGGAGTGAAAGGTGCTGAAGTAGACAGCAAGCGACTCTGACTTCTGATGCGCCAGTTTGGTCTTTTTTTATTAGGCTATGGGTTTTTATAGGGTTTCCTAACCCTAACCCTAACCCGACCAACTAACAGCTCTGTAATTAAACCAGACACAGTTGTAGCTGTAGGTTATCCTCTGCCACCTTTTACCAGACTATAATCAAAACGCCCCGAGACATCGATATGCGGCAGAGCAGCTACAGGCCACGGAATTAATGATCAGCTGCCTGCTCCAATCCTTCTGATCTCAGTAGCTCATTAATCAGACTTAGGATAATTTTCTTATTAATCAGGTTAAGGATCCAGTAAGCATCTGTCAGCTACAATGCAAACACGTTACACACACAATAACCTAAACGTGCAGCCAGTGGTGAGTTCTGTGCAGTTTGAGTCCGAGCCTGCGGTGAAGACAGACACAGATTAGTGTTTGGAGTGAATGTCGGCCTGTGCGTAAAGGTTGCAGTCAGGTAAAGGGTCATGTGGTTTAAATTTAAGGTGAAGGGGCTTAAAATCTCCAAATCTGTCTAGAATGCAGATCTAAGACCTTAAGGGCTGATCTATGAACATCTGCAGCAGAATTAGGATAGTTTGGGTGTGTTATGAGACCAGTGAGACATTGAGACCGGTGTGTTGATATTCGTCTATTAGCAAAAGCAAATCATGTATTTAGTGTTTCAGTGAATTGTCTGCTTTACATGTGTATGTACCTCAGTCTAACAAATATTTTAATTTGGAAATTAAATGTAAGGTCCGTACATACAGGCCACACAGTATTGGTTTTAAGTTGGTGTAGAGGTTTAAACTATTATATTATTGACACTAACACTGAGAACACTGCAACCAATTATTAATATTTGATAAAATAAGCTACAGCTGAGTTTAATCATTTAATCACTGTGAATAAAAGTGACAATAGTGATTTCCCGTGTTTCCTATATCTGACAATTGTAAAAAAAAAGCTATTGAATGACGCAGTTTACTGTAAAGCTCAGGATGAGCAAATATTTACTGGATGAATCACTTCTCAATTGATTAAGTATTTGAATTTACGTCTGCACCTGCTGGAAGCCCTCAGTCTCTCTTCAGGAGGGCGTAGAAAGCGTATAGAATTACTTTTCAAGCAGTGGACAACTATTTGTCACAGGCTAGATCCTAAATCTAGATTAAAATACCAGGTGGGATTGGTTGACTGATGGGAAGAGTATGTGTGCCGGCATGCATCTGTCATTACAGAAGGGGAGAAATGAGCTCAGTGAAGTCACAGTTAATCTAACCCTTCCAAGTTTCAGACACTTTGTGCCACTGAACAGCACACACACACACACACACACACACACACACTCACCTTCATTACAAGAAACCTGCCCATCTAAACCCAATCTGTTTAACACTTCCAGAGCAGATTGAACCGAAATCTGCTTAAGTATTTCCAAGCCGTTAGAACTGGATGAATGATAAGATGGGGATGGGATGAAGGGATGACGAATGTGTTTGTAAAAGGAGTGTCCAGGAGACGTTCATCTATTTATTATATCATATTAAATTTCAGTAACACGTGTTAAATACAGTGGCTCCATTAGATGCTGATTAACCCGTAACGTGTAACGTCGTCTTCATGGGAGGAAGACAACTATTGTGGGCAGAATCAAGCTGAGACGCCTGTTATGGACCCAGCTCCTGCTTGCGCTTTAGAAGTCAGTATCACAAACGAAGCAATATTGGATCACCTTGGCTATTAGGATTCCTGTGTGAAGTTTATCAAGTGTTGTACCTCAATCAGTCCAAACACCTGAAGGATATCTGGAAACGCAGACATGTTTGTAGATATATATAATATATTTTGCTTTGAAATAATTTAGATTGTGGACTGTGTCTGAGCTGATGCCCTTTTGATGCCGTTTAGAAGAGACCAAAGGCACCTCTTCGGTGCGCGAGGAAGGAACAAAGTCTGTGGTTGACGAAGGTAAAGGTAAAATGTATTTATATAACACCTTTCAGTCCCAAATGCAACGCAAGGTGCTTAACAATACATAAAAACAAAATAAGCATAACAGTATGTTCAATAACACTGACAACACTAAAAACAAGATAGAAACAGCTGTAAAAAGTAAATCAAAGTAAAACAGAGCAGCAAACAAGCAATAATAAAAAATAAATAAAATCCAAAATATATAAATGTATGTGTATGTACGCACCTACAGAAATATATGCGCAGTACACATCATTCACATGCACGCATATATACATGTAGAGATAAACATTAACACTACTGTAAAAGAAGTTTAAATTGACCTCTAGCCAAGAGAGGTATGCCACAGTGTAAAGTAGTGTTTTTAGCCCTGATTTAAATACACAGACTTTTAGATATTCAGGCTGCTTAACATCATTGAGGGGCATAAAAACTGAAAGCTGCTTTACCCTGTTTGGACATAATTCTAGGAACAACAAGTAGGTTTTACCTTAAATGTCTATGAGCATCATATTTAAAAACCAAATCTAAAATGTATTTGAGCCCAGGACCACTTAGTGCCTTATAAACCATTAGTCAAATCTAAAAAAAACCTATGCTTTGACACACAGGAAGCCAGTGCAATGATTTAAGAACTGGTGTGATGTGGTCCGGTGTCTTGGTGTTAGTAAAGACTGGCAGGAGCATTTTGAATTAACTGCAACTGTGAATAAACCTTTACAATAATCCAACCTGCTAAAAACAAATTCATGGACACATTTTCCCATATTCCGTCTTGCTCGGACAGGGAACCTTTGATCCTTGCTACATTTATAGGATGGTAATCATTATCAACTTTTAGTTCTTCCTCTTCTTTCAGTTTATTCAGTGTTTAATTGCAGAAAGTTTAGATGCATCCATTTGTTTATTTGTTCAGATAAAAATTCTGAAGTAACTGGTGCTGAGGAACTGGTCAGCAAGAAGTCCTGCACGTTTCAACTTCTTGTTGTCGATAGCAGTTTCTCTTTCTAGATTTCATAGTGTTTTGCTTTTCATTCTTTACTTTGCTTGGCAGACGCTTTTATCCAAAGCGACTTACAGGTTGCTAGCGTTGGGTTGTCTGGCTCAAGGACACACATGGTAGGGGATGGACTCAGATGGAGTCAGACGGGTTTCGAACCTGCAACCTTCTGCATCCCAGTCTTAACCCATTGAGCTACCAGTGTATTAGTTGTTTAGTTTTTTATCCACCTGCGTTCTACCTGTCTACTCCCTCTTTTTCTAGTTCTTACTGGTGTCATATTCATCCAAAGCATCTTTTTGTTACTGCAAAGAACGTAATG
>JAUMHF010000010.1:7280245-7294290 GCA_032359275.1 Microctenopoma steveboyesi | reverse complement strand
CTACTCCCTCTTTTTCTAGTTCTTACTGGTGTCATATTCATCCAAAGCATCTTTTTGTTACTGCAAAGAACGTAATGCTTTAGGGGAGCAATATTATCCATCATATTCAAAACCTAAGAAGTAAAACAGTTTATACGATCACTAGAAGGGTGTGAGAGTGAGTGTACAGGACTTTTAGAATAAGACAAAGTTTAAGTACCCCTAAGAACTGGGACATATTACATAAAAACATATACTAAAAACAACTAAACCGCTCTTCATTCGTTTAGCCTCCTGCCTGTGGTCAAGATAAGTGGGTGTAGAAAATGGATGTGTTCACCTGCGGGGTTGACTGAGCTTGATCAAACTCAAGTTAGTTCTAAAGAGTTCTATCTGTCCCGTTGAATCTATCAGCGCTTGTATTTTGTGTTTAGTGTGTAAAACACCAGTCTGCTCGATTGTGCTTGTTCAGTCACTGTACTTAATTAAAGAATAGACTGGAGCATATGTTAAACCAGCGAACGACTAAATGAATGTGTACACGCGCACACAAGCACATACTCATTGGCTGGAGTCATACATAGTGGAACCCCATTTGGCATAATTAATTAGTGGATTAAACAAAAGGATCCTGCTTAAAAATGACCTGTTGATTTTGCCAGCAAGGCAAAGCGGGGGGGATGCATCTGTGTGTGTGTGTGTGTGTGGAATGGGGGTATTACCATGCTGTATAAATCCACACCAACACAATTAACAAGCAGTTGGGAGGAGAAGTATTTAGTATTATCTGCTTATCACAGTCAACCCCTATTCTAAGGAAAATGGGTTAAAAAACACACAATGACACACACACACACTCATGCACACTAATTCCCTCCAGGCAAATGTGTAAGGGCTAATTACAAGCTCATTTGCAACTCAATAGCCGTATCCTCTCAGACAGGTCTATCCCCCCCGTGTCCCGCCCTCCACTCACCCCCAGCACACTGTGTATTAGCTTTAGCTCTCAGCGCCACACCAGGGACACTCACTAACGACAGAAATGACTTCTCCAAACGTCGCTGTGGGGTGAGAAGAGCGAAGAAAGAGGAAGATCACTTGATCCAGTGCACACAGGTGATACAAATAAACACACATGGAGGGGTTTTATTTAGAGTTTATAAGCAAGAAGCAGACTCAATTACATGTACAGCTATGCAGGTATATTCACTATCTACATCGATAAAGGAAAAATAAACAAAGAAATATTCCACACAGGACAGAGATGTTAGATATACACATTATGCCATATTTGAATATGAATCTAAATATAAATACTAGTTTGTGCTTAAAAAATGAACTCTAACTTTTTTCTATATAAACTGTTTTTGCTGACATTTTGATTTACTGCACGTCAGTGAAATGTTAGACTGTAACCTGAAAGCAAATGACCAGTTGCATTGTGGCTAAAATTTGCAACAGATGCCAATTTAAGGTTGGACTCAGATAGATGGTATTTAAACCTGTAACCTCATGAAATAACATTTAAATAATAAAGTTATGGATCATTATAAAACAAGTTTCCATCTCAGATTTCTTTTGTTTAAGTGATATTTGACATTTCTAGAGAAACCCAGATAGAGACTCAGCAATATTTGTGACTTGTGGCTAAATAGTATGTCTAGGGAAACTCCACTCTGTGTGAAGTAATAAGTGAGTAACACGCTTCTTTACACTTCAAGGTGTGAAGTGGAAAGCTGTCTGGAGATTATTTGTGTAATGAGATGTTGTTTCCAGGTATTGTTTGCCAGTGGATCGGGGATAACCCCCAGACAGAGTATCATGTTCGCTGTTTGAGGGGTCGGCTTAGCTCAAGCTCACGGTTAGCTGGCACACTCTAATTTAAGCCTTTAAAAAATAGCTCTGGCAAATCAGTGCACTGGATTATTTGTTTTCTTGTTTGCCGATAGTGGTCACGGAAGTTTGACTACTGAGAGCAGACTGTCCGGGAAACACAGCGGGCGATCTGACAGCTGAAACATGACAATCTTTGAAAGGTTATGATTTTGTAAAGTCGCTATTGTGTTGTTAATGTTTTAAATAATTAGACTTCCGTTACCTTACTATTTCCATCTTCAATGTTAAGATTTTAATAGAATAAAAAATAGATACAGATAAAGAAAGGTCCAGTGCTGCTACCTCACAGTAAAACGAATATTTGTTCTCATTCTTATTTAAGCCTCTTTTGTGTGAACTATCACAAGAATAACATTTTGTTTTACAAACATCTAAAAGCCAAAGCAGTGAAATGTATAAAGACGTTACTACTCATATTTGCGCTGGTCTAGTGAGACAGATTCTGTACATAGCAGTGTTGAATATTGTTTAAAACATGTATTCTCTCCGTCATCACATGTCACAGGTGTCACTGGAGTTGTTCAGGAATCCCGAGGGATTTAAGGTGGGACTTACTCTTACCTAATACCATAATGCTCATTAATTCCTGCTTTGGTGACTTACCTCCTCCTGATCCTCTCTGATCGACCCGACCCAGCCCGGCATATCCTCGCCCTCTGTGCTGCTGATGCTGTCAGGGACTCGGCTGAGAGGCTGCTCAGCTGTGAGGCCGAACGAAGCATTTTAATTTGTTTTCAGGCGATTTAAGAATAAACAGTGATGACGGGGGCCAACTTCATTTATAATATAAGCATGTAGCCAGCAAGTAGGAACATAGTTAGAGCTTCACCGCTGTAACTGTGGGACAGAGCGGAAACTTTCTTTGCTTTGACATTCACGATTTCACGTCTACAATGTGGTGTGTTGCTTTTAGGAGCCATGTCGTCAGTTCTCCCTGTATAACAATGTCATCAGCTGATGCACGGCAGGAATAGTGAAAACTAAACTGCAGTCACCCTCACTACTGACTTATATTGATTTTGTCTAAAGACATCTTGGAGGTCAGTTGATACTGGGGCTTATTCGGGGTAGTTCATACCAAAGTATGGTTAACTTGGCTTGAATCCTCCACGCTACCTCGGACAGACTTTCGAATGGTCACAGGGAGAGAAAACTGCGCGAGGCATAATAATATCACCCACATCCGTCACGTAATCTTCAATCTTCAGTTTGTGTTGTGCAAACATTGGGCCAATTGTATCATAGCTTCTGTCATCTGCTCCCGAATGACTGTGATAAACGAGCCTTGTATTAGCGGATCGATCGGAGCAGAATTAACTCACTGTGTCTGTATGTGTACATCTTCTGCGTCTGTTCCCGCTGGGTTCCTGTGACAGCGGGGGTGGAAGGCTGAGGGTGGTTGTGTTGGTGAGAAGGATTACCTATATCTGTTAGGCCTCCTTTTCTTTGCCCCTGGCGGTGTCACGCCTCATTACTTCTGTCCTCCAGTCTGGCTTTAGCAGGATACTTTTAAAATGTGGGCAGTCTGGGCATCCAAGAACACCAGATTTAGAGTCAGAGTGATATGCGTGTCCTTTGCCTGAGAGGATTTTTTTACTGTAAGCAGACAGGTAAACTTCATTGATGACAGCTAAGCCTTCACCTGTTTAAGTGAACCAGGTGATCAGGGAGAGACTAAACTAAAGACAGACCCCGATGAGCAAGACCTGAAGGCGACCTGAGGGAGTATCAGGACATGGACTGTACAAGTCATACACAAAATTGTTCTATACTGGTGTAAACAAATTAAACCTGAGATTTTCATTCTTTTTTACTCTAACATGTGTAACTGCTCAAATATTTCTGCTCTGAACCGTATGAAACAGCGATTTATATCTTATATTAACTAAGTTTTCATCTTTGTCCACTGTAGCACAGAATAATAAAAAAAACCCAAAATAAACTAAATAAATGTCTGAGTTGATGTTTTGCTCAAAAACCCGCACACCCCCTCATCAGTCCAGACCTAAATCCTGTTTTTAGTTTGCCAAAACGAAGGCGCCTGCTCAAACTTGTAAACACAAATCTGTATAACCGCAAATGACTCCAACAGTTTCTTCGACCATTTCTCTAAACCATTCGGCCTAATCGCTCGTAAATCCTTCCAGTCAAGTGGCTCATTAGAAGAAGTCGCTGATGTTAAGCTGAGCGTTATGAACCTGCTCTATAGTGCTTTTATTTTCACAAACATGCTACAGTGAACAAACTACTAGTTCATCTGGACCCACGTTTTGTTTTGGTGAATTCCTTTATCAGTGTGGATCACTGACTGCTTCATGTGTCACCCACTCACTGACCCACACAGAAGGACCTGTATGTCCACTTGGCCTGTTTGTTGACCCTTGCTCCCGGAGCCCTCACCCACTCTCCCCCCACTGAAGCCATAGATCTCTCCTGGCCTTAGCAGGGCGGCTAATCTACATGGCGGGAGGCCTCCCTCCTGCTAGCACACACAAGAGAGGGCAGCGCTAATTGCTCATGTCGTAAAGCTCTCTGACCCAGATAAGCCTTCACTCCCCAAAGCTGTCGAGATAAAACCCACTTTACCTCACCAAACCTGCCTCTCCTGATCTACGCACGCCACCCCCCTCCCTACGCTTCTGCATCTCCTGCCACATTATTAACACCCAGAGCAGGGAAGTAGACAATGGACAAGAGTAGACACAACATTGAACGCTCCACTTATTTTAGGAAGTGTGTGGTGCAGGAAAATATTTTTAAGTTTACAAATAGCTACTAGTAAAGCGTAGCTGGAGAGAGGCAACAGAAAGTTTTTACAATTCTGTAATCATCTCATTAGTCCCAGATCGCCGTAGAAGAAGGCATACTTAGTTATCTAGAAAGCAAAAGTTCCAGATCTGTATAAACGACGCACTACATGCCTGTTGAAGGCCTATCGAAGGCCAAAGCACTGAGTTGCGTGCTACTCGCTCTCGTGTGCCTGCCTGACTCACTATTGAGCCCCATAATACAGGCTTAGCCACAAAATGCCACAGCGGCTCGGACGGTTGTCAAGTGCCGAATGTCACACGTGCTCTACTTTCCTAACAGATGGTCGGCTTACCGAGCATCAACACTTTGACAACGTTAAAGCTACACACAGACAACAGATATTGAATTGATGGTTTTAATTGTCATCTCTAAAACTGGCCTTTGCGACACAGAGACAACAACAAGTGTTAATGTTTCGGAACGTCAGCTCGTTACTCTGGGGGTATAGATGAACACTTGAATTACCAGACAGGAGCTGTCGACACACACCCCTAAATCACCCATTACACAGTGCTGGTGCAGGGATGCCACTAAACCTGCAACTTAAGCCATGTTACACCACAGGTTAATGGAAACTGTGTCAAATGCCCAGTGAATGATACTCATTATAGAACATACTATAATGAGACAGACTGCCCCTTAAACGATAATTAAATGTACAATCACAATTATGGGTCAGAAAAAGTCATCAAGAGTTTGTTTATTAGAAATTCAGACATTACAAATCAAGCATCATCAATTGTGAACACACACACCCACACACACACACAGACAGACAAAGCATTTTCAAGTAAGGAAAAGACTAGTAAAGTAAAGCATCACGTCACATAATTACACAAGGTGACTGTTCAAAAAGTGATCTCACTCCAAAAATATCAAACAAAATTATTTTACAGTGGTTCTGAAGAAATGTTCCATACAAAACATAACACTTTATACATAACACAGTTTTGTGCTACAATGTTTCTGCTTGAGGTCAATAAAAGGGTTTTAAACCAAATCCTGTTAAATTTAAAACATTTCCATAATAAATATCTTCAACACTACAAGTGAGAAAACAGAATAAAAAAAATCATCAATTACACGACAATTGAACATTTAAAAACACGGTTGTATATGTTGTTTAAATGCATTTTCACTACCTGACAGCAGAGGCGTGTGGTAGCAAAGGTTAACACTGAAGGTACCAGTGGGTAACAAAATATAAGGATTTGTTTACTAGTGGTGTTGAGATAAGCATTTCCACAGAAATCCTTTTGCCCACACAGCCTGCTTTGATTGTGGTTTACATTTTGATTAAGCAGTATTTGTGTTTTCATCCCTCTACCCACTAATCATGCTACGATACCACCTCACGTCCACTCCAACGAGACCAGTGTCCATCCTCCTTCAAGTACTGTGGTTTTCCAGTGTTTCCAAAAAGCTAGTTTTAAAATGTCTCTACAGAAAGTTGTGTGTGGCGTTTTGTTGTCCTTTCAGACACTGCTACTCTGCAAATCCCAGTGTTTCAAACACTCACTTCAGGCTAAACTACAGTGGGATCCAAAAGTCCCAAAACACCTTGAAAACTTAACGTGGAAATAACCAGAATTTTTATGGAGTTAGAAACATTAGAAGCACATATTCTGCACCATTTCCAGACCAATAGTCAAATCAAAGCTAATTTTTGTTGTTTGTTCGTCAGTGTTGCTCTAAAGAAATTAACCTGCTTTCTTTTTCCTAATAAAACATGCATTTGCTACAACAGGAGCTCCGTGTACTGACCCCTTGGCTATCATGACATAATACCCACAGCGCTCACTGTGATGCATCTTAGTACACAATACTCTGCAGGACACTTGAGGCACAGTCATATTTATAACAGGTTAGTTGATTTACCTGAACACAAATCTCTGATGAGTCGATCATATCTATCACGTGGATAAAAAACTGGAATGGAAACCACCTGGAGAAAAACCCAAGTAGATCTGAGTTTCTGTACGGAGTTAACGATGTCAAATCAAGACTCAAGGAGTAAACGTGATATAGAGACAGTGCAGAAGGTTTCTCATTTCTTCGTATGTTTCTTAAACATTCTGCTTATTTCCAGGTTTATGATTATACAACGTGGTCACAGAGTTTCGGACCCCACTACAGCAACCAAGCGTTTAACACTTTAGTGCCTGTTGCCATCTGGTGGCCAGAGCCCAGCACTGGTTGGCACAAAACCTAGAAGGACAAAAAATGATGCTTTGTGAAACTCTGGACCAGCTGAGAAATGGGTTTATAAAGATTCTTTGCTCTCTCTCATAATAAAGACACACGTAGAGATGACTAAATGTGACTGTAGTCGAACAAAGGTAAATTCTTTGATCGGTGAATTATAGAGCTTCAAATTTGCTGTTACGTATAATGAAATCCTTTCAGATTCCAGTTTATTCTCTGTTCTGCCTACTATGCTTGGATCTATATTTGTATCTGTATAAGCACAAAGTGTTTGTTCTATTTATCTAGAGTTTAAATTTGCATTTGATTCCAAAGCCTGTTGGCCACGTTTCCCCTGAATGATCATTTCTTCTTCTCAATCGCCTCAAGCAGGATGCTCTCACATCCAAAGAGACATTTTCCTGCTGCTGATTTTCAGGAAAGATCTGAAATAAACCTAAAAATTGCATTGGCTGCTACTGCTACTGTGCCATCCTCACAAGAAATCATAGAAACAAGTAGGATGTTTTGGACAGGGACAGCCTGACTGGGAGCTAAATCAGAATCTGGCTGAAGTAAGAAAAACGCACGTCTGTCATTTCATCAGAACGCTGATTTCATGAGAGACCGAGAGACCGGCACAGGCAGGAAACGGAGCACTCGTCTTCTCTCAGCATCGTCGAGGGGAGGACGGGTATTTGGTTTTCAGGCCCTCTTTGAAGCTGCGAAACAGAACCCGGTTGCGCTTGTTCTCCTCGTCTTTCCTGGCGTGGAACTCCCCCTGGATTTTGAAGCCCCGGTGCACCACAAAGGCTGAGCTCAGCACAGAGAACGTGTATCCGGCCACATGGAGCTCACAGGCCTGAAGGAAGAGTGAAAGATAGGATGGGAAGGTAGATAGAGGATGGCAAACAAGACGGATTGTGTGCAGAGGGAGGAGGAGGTGAGAAGAAAGGTGACAGCAAGGACAGATGCAACGTAAAGAGAAAAGATGCAGGAGGTCAAAACTGAAGCAGCAGAGTAAGTAACTCAAGGTCTGCTTACTAGCTTTCTCCCCCCAGACCCTTCAACCTCATTTTAGGGGTTTCTCAGCTGTAGGTTGTGTTGCCTTTGGTTTAAGATTTTCAAAATATTCCCATTTTACTGACCTGGCTAATGCGATTGAAGCCATATTGCTTGAAGTTCTCATCATACAGGGGCACAGTGCGGGGCCCTATGTAAAAAGGCTCCCAGGGGTCCACCCAGGTGAGCGTGTAGGCAACTTCCAGGGTGCCTGACCCTCTGACGTGGCTGTTAACCCACTGCGAGTAATTCGTGGGGGCCTGACAGCGAGGACACAGCTCTTCATAAAAAGGCCGCACCTCGCCCACCTGGTAGAGCTGAACCAGCTCAGCTTTGGTGGCAGGCAACTTCCTGTCGTGGCGGATCTCGAAAGCAGGCAACACAAACACCTCCTCGCCGGCTGGCACACTGCTCTCGATCATGGCTCGGAACTGATGGTGCAGGTCAGCACTCGGCATCATGTCAATATCGATGACAAGGATGTAGGAGGACTCTGTGCCACCCCGGGCCACATTACGGAGGAGGTTGTTGGGGTAGGAGATGTTCTCGCTGATGGCATAGTTCTTGTATTTATCCCTGTGGGTCTCCAGTCTAGAGAACACAGAGGCACAGTCATCGAGCCCCAGAAAATGCTCGTGGTCCTGCTCGGGGAAGCTGGCCATCTCTCCTGAGAGGCAGATCAGGTGGAAGTCCACCAGAGCTTGGATCTGAGGGCAGAAGAAGCTGAGAGCATAGACCAGAGCAGTGGCAAACTTGACATCTTGGCCATGCGCGAATATGGCCACAGACAGAGGGTTTTGCCACCTTTCCAGAAGCGATTCTAGCTGATGCAGGTTGTTGATGGTTGTGTGTGTGGCTAGTGCGAGCACGTTGGCGCTGGGGTCGGACCCTGGTCTCTGATTTGCAGTGAAATCACTTTTGATCAAGTTCTTGTACACTCGGTACTGACCGCTGTTATCGAAGATCCCACCGGTGGACAGCGAGTATCTGAGACGCTCCTTCCGCGAGTTCTGCTCCGGCTGCTCGTTCTTCTTGGCTGCAGAGCCTCCGAAGAGCTCAGAGTATCGGTACCGCTGCTGCTTACCGTGAAACCTGGACAGGAAGGACAGGTATATGAGCTGCAGGAGCGCCACTATGAGCAGGGCACTCAGCACCACTTTGAAGGCGGAACATTTCTTAGAGAGATGCATCCCAGATAATCTGCAGACTCGGTGACTACTGTACACAAAGCAGCTCCAAACACCAGAGCAGGCTGCTGCTTCTTTGAGCGCTGGTTATTTCTGTCCGAGCATCCCAGCTAACGCTACTATCATGCTAACGCTACAGTCCGTTTGGCTGTAAATACCGTTAACGCTTGACTACATGTTTAACTGATTAGTGGCAAACGCTGATCCAGATTTTCAGCGGGCTGTCGACGACACGAATAAAACAATAAAAACAACCCACTTTCTATGATTTCAATCAAAACACAGCACATATTCTGCGCAGCTGCGACCGCGGCGCATGTCGATGGGTAATAACCGTAATGGCTGGAGTAAATGCGCCGCTAGATTCAGTACTAGGACATAGCTAGCTGTTAGCCGAGGCCGTGGACCGCGTCACGGTAGAGAAAGGATTGTTTTTAGTCATTTGTCAGTTTATGTTAAATCTTGCGCCGCACAAGCGTCGTTTTCGGACATGGTTATGATTTGGATTTGGATAAAACTATTTTGGCTTTCGGAATGAGACTTATAGGACGAGGTGGCCGAGTGGTTAAGGCGATGGACTGCTAATCCATTGTGCTCTGCACGCGTGGGTTCGAATCCCATCCTCGTCGATACTGATTTTCATTTTTTCATAATTTCTTATGTACACCTCTGTGACAAAAAAAAACAAGAGCTCACTGCATGAATGCTGTGATTGCAGGGTTATATCACCAAATACTGACTTCTAAACACTTTCTAGGTTAAAACATTAGTTGTATAAAAATTAAAACCCTATTTGGCATTAAGGTCTGAGGTCTGAAAACACTGGACTATTTTGCTTCTTTGTTGTTTTCCACAAATAAATGCTCTAAATAGACAATATTTGTATTTGGGGTTGTGAGTTGAGTTAGGTTGTCCGTATTTTGAGATGTATTTCTATCATTCTTCAGCAGCATTCTTAAAATCTACCTGCTGTAGAAAAGCACAAGCCTGAACTGTGTAATATATAGAGAAAAATACAAAGTAAATTTTTGTGTAAACAGAAAGGAATCAGTGGCTGTATAAAAACACCTGTTACTAGAACCTAATACTGACCCACCCGTGCAGATAGAAAAATCATAGAGCAAGAAAGGTGGTAATCTTTCAAATTCAATACTATTTGCAGTCCATGTGTTGCCTAGGTTACATTTCTATTATCTAAAAAAAATGTAAATAGAAGGTATATCTGAAAGACTAAATGTTTATATGAAGGATTTCAGACATAAGACAGGAAGGCACAATTGTCACATTATGTAATTCCTGACCATTAATAAAAAAGGTTTTCCCAGCAAGAGGCATTGCTTTCAGTTTAGGCTGTGTTTATTTATTTTACCCATACAAAGTCGACTACAGCTCAAAAAACATTAGGACAAGTTTTATTGTATTTTTAGTGACAAGGTTTTATTGTTGACATGTGGTGGGAGGGAATCACCTCTGGTCACAGCGGGCACTTTGATAACGTCTCAACACCAACTGACCTCACATCAGCAATATGACAAAAAAACTGAGTTGTGGCTAAAATTATTCAAAAAGGGAGAGAGAATAAAGCAAACAGATCTACCGTGGACCTTCTTCTGCATTGGCAACTGTAACTTTTGAAATATTAATATATAATAACCAGCTCCTACTTTTAGGTTTTTAAGTTGTTACTCCAAAGGTTTAAGGTTACAAAACACAAAACAGTGTAATTTTTATAGGAACTGTGTGCATCCACATGTGTTATAGGCTCTGTGTTTAAATTGTATTTCTGACACCAGCTTCCTGACAACTAAAACTCACATGGGAAAAAACATGTTCTGAATCAGAAACAAATTATAATGTATAAATAAGGTCAAAATTTGAAAAGATTGTTCAAAGGCCTACATTTAATTGTTGAATTTACAACATTATAAAATATATTTCACTGACAAGACAATCATAATTAAGCACACGCCATCAATCCTACTTAAGCTGTTCGAATTTCAGTCGGGTATGATCTGAACATTACATCGATAACAAATGCATCATGAATAGCAGAACACTTTCCTGTAAAGAGTCCAGTTTGTGAACCTACACTTTGTGACAACTATTTTTTCAGTACTGCAGAAACTGTAAGGCCCTAATGTCAGCATCTAATACTACAAACTATGACACTAAAACACCAGCAGCGCTCTTCGATCCGCCACCTTCACTGTCCCTGGAGGATGTTGCTTGTTGGCCTTGTGTCTCTTTTTCACCCTCTCCCACCAACCGGATGTTGTAGCGTTCCCTGTACTCTGTGAGTTCCCGCCCTTTCGTCTGCATCTGTGTGTTGATGGATTCAACTATTTTGGAGATCTGTGGGGAGAAAAAGGAAAGAAAGTGAGACCTAGTTTTGTGAACACCATCATAACATAACATTGTAATACGTTTGTTTTAACGTTTTCTCATCCGTCACCTGTTCTTTGTTGTTTTCCAAAGCGGGTAGAACTTCTTTTACTGTCCTCTCCACCAACACTCCTCCGACCAGACGAAAACATTTTCTTGAAGGATCCACCTCCCTCAGGGTGTCAATCACTAAGCTGAATGGAAGCGCGATTCAGAAATATTACCCACTATTCAACTTAACATCCTGTTAAATGCTGTGCAGTTCCTCTGGTGTGAACGTTGTATCTGAGGAATTAACTGAAAATTGCATTTGCAGTAATAATATTGCTCTGCATGCTCTCAGTAAACGTTTCTGCACTGTAGTGGCTCAGTTAGTAGCCGACTTTAAATCACAGATTAAGCACTAGAACAGCGTAGAAATGCCAACCTGTGCTCATTGATTTCCATCTCTAACTCCGCGGCTTTAGAAGCCATACTGCGCTGTTCTTGACGCATCCTCTGAAACGTTGCAACAACCTGTCGCACAAAAACACACACACCAACAATATCAATAATAATTATTTACTTTACTTGGCAGACGCTTTTATCCAAAGCGACTTACAAGGAGCTAGCGCTGGGTGTCTGGCTCAGAGACACACCTGGTAGGACACAAGTCAGACTGGGATTTGAACCTACAACCTTCTGCTTCCCAGTCTGACGCCTAACCCATTGAGCTACCAGGCCGCCGATTTGTTCAGCACATTAGTCTTTAGTTTCAATTACATGTTGTAGTACAACAACATCTGATTGTTGTTTTTATACTATAATTCAGTCAAAATGTTAGTGTTAATTTTTAAAATGTTCAGCTTTTCTATATTATATGGCACTGTAAATGATACATTGCATTAATGACTTTTACCCAGACAAAATAAGTTGTTTGAATGTGGCTGTGAGGTTGAGACGGTTTGTGCACGGAAGAGATAGTGATTATACTGGACAAACGATGAAGAAACACTTCCGACAAGGCTAATCGATGTAGTGAGGGAGGACGTGCAGAAGGTGTGAGAGCAGAATGTTAGGAATATGGGGAGATGGAGGCAGATGGTCTGCTGTGGCGACCCCTAAAGGGAGCAGCCGCAAGAGGAAGTAGTTTTCAGATTTAAAAATAGCTTCTACCACTACTGCTGGGCAACAACGCACACCATCCTATTACAGGCGTGTGCCAATTTAAATCCACCTGAACCCAAGTGTAAACCAGTGGCTCGTCGTTCATTATTACAGGCAGTATTCGCATCATCACTCCTGTTAACTTTGTGGTGAGAAAGCAGAATAATAGCCGGGTGGAGCTAACGTTAGCTCTCATTAGCTGGGAGTCTGATTTGCGGCTTTAGCTTCACCTGACACGGACTAACAACAGCGTTTCTGACTGTACAGCCAAAATCACACCGAGGTAGAGGTGAGGATACCTGTTCAGCTGAAGGACCGGACTGTTTTCCTCCGGCGCTATTGCTGGACTTGTTACCCGTGCTGCTACTGTTGGCTGCCATCTTGGAAGGGTGTTACCGAGAAGGACCCCGAGGAGGATATGGAGAGATGCCTTGGGTGATTGCCTGTATACAAATGCAAATGAGATTCCTCCCACTTGCAGTTGCAATTTGGTGGGCATAATTTGTATCTGACTTTCTTCAAATTATAAAAGGCGGACTAAGTCAAAGGTCAGCGGAGCGGAAAACAAATAATAAACGAATAATAGTACTTAGAAAACAGTCTATTAGGATAAAATAAAACTGGTAATTTTATAAAGAACTAGTTCCTCCCCCTATATTTTTGTATTACGTTTTTTTTGTTTTTTTACTTTTACTTTTTTTTTACTTTGTGTAGAAATATTGTTCCAAAAGTTCCTTTTTCTGCTGCATTTACCACTGGAAATCACGCATGCTGAACAATTTTTAAATTGTTAGGAAATTGTTAGGAATCATTTCACATAGGATATGTATACTGTCTTTGCCCTACGGGCTTTACCAGCAAATTACTTAGATCAACAGTTTACTTTGAAGTAGGCTACAAATTATATCAGCAACTCTAACATTAACTCCATGTCCTCCGGCTCAGTATTTATAACATAACATTTATATAATATTGATATGACATTGATATTTTATGATATATACAAGTGAATGGCTATAAAGTAACAAGAGAGAAAAAAAGTGATGTTTGGCATTTCTGCATGAAAAATATCTATATTGATGACAACTAAATTGTTTGTCTAGATAAACCGACAGCACAGCTCAACATCCAAAACCAACATCAACATCCAAAGTCATTCCTACATAGTACTAAATAATTAATATTATGTGAATGGTCACAGCTAATCATCTAAACCATTTGTCTTCTTACAAGTGTATTTTTTTACATTTCTAATATTTTACATAAGCTCTAGTCATTATTTTCCCTCTTGTTTGTTTACTGTATCTACAGGTCCTTCTCAAAAAAAATAGCATATTGTGATAAAGTTCATTATTTTCTGTAATTTACTGATAAACATTAGACTGTCATATATTTTAG
>JAUMHF010000010.1:7269445-7280145 GCA_032359275.1 Microctenopoma steveboyesi | reverse complement strand
TAATGAATCTAAAATATATGACAGTCTAATGTTTATCAGTACATTACAGGAAATAATGAACTTTATCACAATATGCTCATTTTTTGAGAAGGACCTGTATGTATGATGAATCTTGGTGTAGTACGAATAGCCCCCACCAGATGGCGGTAGTGTGTCGTTACGCTGCGTTTCCAGCCACCGACGACACAGAGAAGAAGAATGAAGCCGCAGATTTCCTGTTGCAGAGGAGTAAGCTGTACATAGTGCACCAAATGTTAATATATAACATCCACTAAACCAGAACGGTCAGCAGCTGTGTGATTCACTAGACCAATGTTCACGATAAGCTGCATTCTGAGATCATCTGCAAAAGATTTAGCCTCTCTGCCGGTGTGGAGACAACTGATCAAGCTGCAAAACAGGTATGTTTATTCCCACAAGGGAACATGTTTTGACAGTTAATACTGAATCATTATTTGAATCATTTCCTAAATTGTAAAATAGTAACTAACAAATTGGTGAATATGAGTTTGACATATTTAATGTAAAGGTGAGTTATTAAAGTATGTGTTATATAACTAGTCCACTAAGAATTTGTGAGATTTTGAGAATTTGTTGTCATTTGCACATAAATGATTAACCAGACATTTTACATACAAAGAATAACAATCTCTTCTTTGAGTAGGATGTCCACTGTGCCCCATCCAGTGGCTGCAGTGTGTCAGGTGACGGCCACTCCGGACAAAGAGGCCAACTTCTCTGCCTGTAAACAGCTGGTGGAGGATGCCAAGGAGCGAGGGGCCTGCATGGTCTTTCTGCCTGAAGGGTTTGACTACATTGGATCCAGCCGGGAAGAGACGCTAGCGCTGTCTGAAACCCTAGCAGAAAAAACTATTTCGCGTTACACTCAGCTGGCCAGGTAAACCGTTTCTGTTTCTATTGCTAAATTGATTTTGACATTTCGTAAACCTTGTTTTCTTCTTCTAGGAAGCTGAAGATGTGGCTGTCTCTTGGGGGATTTCATGAAAGAGGACATGAATGGGAGACAGACAGGCGAGTCTACAACAGTCACATCATAATTAACGAAAAAGGTACTGTTCGTTTAACTAATCTCTTTCTGCTTTAGCGCCGCACCAGTTCAGTGGTTAATGCCTCATGGTCCATCTTTTCCTTCCAATCATTTCTTTTGCCTCACAGGTGACGTTGTGTCAGTCTACAGGAAGTCCCATTTATTTGATGTGGAAATGCCAGAAAGAGGTGTCTCCCTTAAAGAGAGCGCCTTCACCATTCCCGGACCCTGTCTTGTGTCTCCGGTCCAAACTCCCATCGGCAAGGTGTGATTTTATGACTTCATGAAAACTGTAGTTGTTGTAGAATATAAACATATTTTCAGTGCACTTAAATATGTTTCAGTGCACTGAAAAGTAGACAAACTCTGTGTGATTTCTCACTTGTCGCCATAGGTAGGTTTGGGCATCTGCTACGATCTAAGATTCCCCGAGTTATCACTGGCTCTGCAAAGGAATGGGGCTGAGATTCTGACATATCCATCAGCCTTTACTGTAGCAACAGGAGCTGCTCACTGGGAGGTGAATGAATCATACAAATAACTATTTATTTGCGTGTGCAATATCAAGCAAAACCTAATGCAAATGCATTCTAAATGCCTTTTTTTCTAGCTGTTACTTCGTGCACGGGCAGTCGAGACCCAGTGCTTTGTCTTGGCAGCAGCTCAGGTCGGTCAGCACCACGAGAAGCGCTCCTCGTATGGCCACGCTCTGGCAGTGGACCCCTGGGGCGTTTTGCTGGGCGACTGTGGAGGGGAGAAGGCCGGCATGGTGCTGGTGGAGATCAACCTGGAGAAACTCAGCAGCACCAGGAGGAATATGCCAGTACAAGAGCACCGCAGGGAAACTGGCTTCTATCACAGTCTGGAGAAAACATGAGCCAGTTCAAACTATTGCTGCCTTTCAGTAGTACAGTTACAGAGAAGAGACACGCTAATAATTAATTTTGTGAAATCTTACAGCGTCGTGAACACTTGTGCCAGTCCATGGAATTAATGGGACAAGAAATAACCTTTAGCTTGTTTGATTAAACTGAGATGGTGGGAACATCAGATTATTTGCTGAGAACAGATGATTGGCTCAATGACGTTTTGAATGAATGAATGAAAGGGGGGGAATTTAATTATGAAAAAGCTGTAGATGAGAGTGATAAAACTACATGTGCTGCACTGGATAGTTTTGCTTCTACTTAAGAAAGTGAAAATTGGACCAGACTTTGAGCACCTACCACCCCAGATCAGCTTTTAAATGACACTACTCATATTGATCAACAGATGGTACTGTTGGGTAAAAAGATCTGGAGAAATGGACCAATACAGCATTTAGAAAAGAGCTCATATTCTGAATGATATGCACTGATATGTAATACTGAAGGAGTGTGTAATGTTGAATTACATGCTTATGCTGACAGCTTAGGCCATGTAATAATGAAGCATCACTTTGTCTTCTTTGGTCCGACATTATTAGTAACATGTCTGAAGCTGAAAATTATAAATCCTACTGATTATTGAAATATTTTCTGTATATGGCATCTACGTCCCGTTCTATGCTTGATATTTGGACACATATCTTTTTGTCTTGTGTGATGTTTGGTCAGAAATAAAGAAAATGAAATCACATACATCTACCATAAAGCTGATAACATCAATTTAGAAAGTGCCTTCTAAACGTGTTTGAAATTTGCCTCGTAACCTTTGTGCAATTCTAAAGTGTTGAGGCTAGTACAAGTGCTGCAGATGAAACTGAGGGGGGGAGTAGCTCAATTAGTAGAGCACTCATCTGTGAACTTTTTTGTTTGATTCATTTTTTTTGTCCACATGTTTTTGGAGAAGACACCCTCAACCCTCATTGCAAATCTTGTCACTGGAATTCCTTTGCATCACCAACATGTGCTGTCTGTCAGCTGTCAACAACAACAAAGAGGATCATTAATGTATGTCATTATTATTACTAAAGTAATTAGCAATAATGTACATCAAAGTTATACAAAAGTAAAAATACACATCATGTGCAGTGTATTAAGTATTTAAAGTATTCTTGCATACAGTAAACCACCTGTCAGTATATACCTAGGTTTGTCCGAGTATTTGCACTTTTGTATTTAGATCATGCAGTGGCCTACTTTAAGCTGAGTATAATATTTGTAAGTGGTAGTACTACTTGCAGTGGAGTACTTTCTACGCAGATGTTTGCTTCTTAGTCTTTTCCACCTCCGCCGCTGCCGCTGCGGGGATGGGAGACAGGAAGTGAACGTCACTGACACAGGAATGGGACTGAAAAAAGAAAACATCATCATGATGAGAATGTCAAATCCATCCGTGTAGGAAAAGAAATCCTCGCCTCGGCCAAACAAGAGGATGAAATGGTGTGTCCGAGCTGGAACTGAGGCATCGGGAAGGTACGTTACCCTGCTTTTAAAAACGCCCGTTAGTCAGCTTGATGTGTCTCGGAGAAAGGAGACGTGTGTGTCTCTCCGTCCTTTACATCCACTCATCAATCATCCCATCTCTCCATCCTCTCCCCGCTGTCAGATTTAGTGAACTCGCAGTTTGTTTGTTTTTTCTTTCCACATCCCTGCGGCTTCTCGAACAGGTGCTACGGCAGCTTTAGCATTAGCTTCCTCGCTAGCAGCGCGGCTAGCTCGGCGCCGCTCAGAATTAAAGTGGAAATTCACCGCTAGCTTGTCTGCACATCTCTCTGGATGCATTTGAGGAATAACCCGAAACGCTTCGAGGACTCAGGCCTATGGCTGCAGCTAAGAGAAACTAAAGCTGTACGACCCATTAGCTTTATGCAAACAGCTCCCTAGATGGATGTTGACATTTAATTTGGACTTTTTTGCCGTGTAATGCTGTAATGCAGTGATGCTCACACGGCTAACTGCTGGCAGAGTGTGGGGGCTGCTAGAAGGGACTGTCTGTGGGATTTATTTTTTCACCAGTGGCTCAAAAGTCAAACAGTCTTTTGCTTGTGCAGGTTGACATTAAGTCAAGCAAGTTTCTATGGTTTACTTTACACCGAAAGCACCTAGCTCACAAACCGTAGAGTAAAAAAGTTATTTCGCTTTTCTGGAATTGATAATTTGTCATTAGG
This sequence comes from Microctenopoma steveboyesi, assembly GCA_032359275.1. Lineage (NCBI taxonomy): Eukaryota > Metazoa > Chordata > Actinopteri > Anabantiformes > Anabantidae > Microctenopoma > Microctenopoma steveboyesi. The sequence continues at coordinate 7,276,006 of JAUMHF010000010.1, read as the reverse complement.
TTATATTTGTAAAGTACTCCCCATCATTGTCTGAGCCACAGACTTAACAGAATTCCTTTACAAACCCACAAATACACACTTTTAGGAAACTTTGACCCTTGCTATTTTGTTTTAGAAAGAAATTAATCAGCCAGTCATCAAACTAGTTGCTGATTAATTTTCTGTTTATACATTACCAAGGATCTACTAGTTACAGTTTCCTTAAAGTGAATATGTGCTGTCATGAAAGTGTCAACTTCACATCTTTGTGTGTTGACGTTTTTCTTAGACAAATTGAGTATTTTAAATGTCAGCCAGCTTATATAAAATATGGATGTAGTTTATGTCAGGGTGTGTTAGTCGGACATTTTACATTATTTGTATATTTATCTGTTTATTTTATAGGTTTAGGGAAGTAAATCGCATAATCCACAACACTTAAAGCATAAGTACATTTGAATCAACTGTCCTAGATGCTGCAAACATATTTGCAGATTGTGATAATGAAAACTGTTAAAGCAACAGCATATTTCTGAGAATCTGGTTTGGCTGAGGTCTTGATAATATAAAAATGTTGACAGTTGACTCTTATCATCATAGTCCATTAGCATTGACTGCAGAAGCCTTTGATAATATTACCATGCCTAAAGATGTTTATATTTATATGTTTTTATATATATATTTATATATTTCTGTGTACTTTAGTGCTGGCAATAACTATTTTCATAATTTATTAATTCATCGAGGACATTTATCATCTATTAGATACACATTTTGTCTATAAAGTATTTGGAAAATACTTTTTTCCCAGAGCCAATCTTACTGATCCAATCAACAGAACAAACCAGGCAATAAAACTTATATTTAATGTCTCTTGAGGTGTGAATAAGCCGCTGTCCAGCTGTTTTACCCTCCACCCATCAGTTACAGGCAGGTCAGACTCATAGCACTACACACGCCTTACTTGATTTGGTTCAGCTGATGGTTTAATCAGTTTCCCGTAATTTGATTATGTCTGTCTGAGGATTTGCTTTCCTATTACCCAGTCTCTAAGATCATTAATTTGGAAGTGCAAGGTTTAATCTTACAGTCCAGGAAAGACAATAAATGTTTTTGAATCCTGCTACATCACTGTCTTGATGGTCACTTCCTTAGGAACCATCAGACATCTCATAGATGTCCCATAGACGTCAGTCTGAACTGAGCTTCTCCAGACTTTTTTAATCTTCTGCACATCGTTGGTAACATAGTTACAGCAAATTTGCATACTCTAATGAACCTGTAATCATTATTTTTTATTTAGTCTGGTGAATTTAAATTAGAGTCCTTCCTTATCCAAGGATGTATTCCCTGCTGTCTGTTGAGTAAAAACTATTCTCAGGCTCATGTCGGTTAGATGAAACTGATTCTCACTGACTCACTGAAAGCTGCACAGACATACTAAGGTGTTTCTTTTACTTCCACTTCAGGCCAGATCGAACATGCATCATTTATTAATCATAGTTACACTGTCTTCTCCCTTTAGTAAGGCTTTCTTTGCAGCAGTATCTGCCTTTGAGACAGCAGCGTTTTCTGTTCAATTCAACTCATTAAACTGCAAGTGAACAACTAGCTCTCAAAGTTAATAGGAAAAATGGGCAAAGTGCAAAGACCTGAGCAACTTTATATTTGTAGTTGTACTGTGCTGCTTAGTAAATAAAAGTCACTTTGTAGTCAGCTAGTTTATGATTGGCATTTTGTAATTGTACAATACACTAAATAATTGTATGCACATTCATAGATTAATTCATAAACTGTCTTGGTTTAAGCCACTGAAAGACAAGATTAATCCTTTACAATACAGTGTCTGACATTAATAATAAAGATTTTTTATTGACCTGTGTGAACTGTATATGTGTTATTATTATAAAACAATGACACAGTGTTGGCTTTTAGTCGGTGTTAGTGATACAGTCGGCGCAGTTGCTGATGTCGTCGCTCTGTGTCGTTGAACGTTAATTGCGTGGGATGAAAGCTCCCTGTTGTGCCACGGAGGTTTTGTGATCCATATATCGACTGGCCACTGCCTTTAAAAGATGCATGTCAACTTCTTGGGCCTGTCTATGGAGGAGGTGTGAGGCTGTCGGTTGGAGGGAGGGCAAAATGCTGAGTCACATCCTAGCAACGGTCGCCTGGGCAACACCTCCATGGTGACCAGCTGGAGAAAGATAAGGCTCCTTACTCCTCAACTAGTTGCGTAACATCGGTGACCCTGCAACGTTTGTTCCCTCGCTGCTGATTAGTTTTCTGTTATCATCCATAACGCGCATTCATCCTTCAAACTCAAAAAAACTGCAAATTGAAATCAAACTCTTAGGTGGTAGCTCCTCATAATCAACAAACTCGAGCCTCCTCGGCATAATTGCCGTTTCGATTTCTGTTACGGAGAGCGAGGGGAAAACATGAAGTACACTGCAGGCTGTCGCAATTACAGTGATCAAATACCAGCAGCAGACGAAAGAAAGAGGAAAAATGCCAAATCTAATTAAAGCATTTGCTTATTAGCAGCTCGGTCTGTATGAAAAGAAGTTTGCACACATCTAGCATGCATTTATATACTTTCTCTAATTAGTCCTGGTTAGTAATGCTGCGTGGATCGGCACCCAGACTTCACTGTTTTGTTATCTCCGAAGCTCAAAAGATGTGTGATGACTGAAAGTGAAATTTAAGAAGTTAAATGATGACTCTGTGTCTAACCAGAGGTCAAATCGCATCTCTACATCAGCTAGGTTCTCTGTGCCTCAACATTGCCTTGCAAACATACAGACTTAAATTTCCCAGTCTGATTTGATATAGATCAAATCGAAGTTCATGGTTAATCAGTGCAAGGGAAGAGTTGATCTTTCCTTTTTGCCTCTGATTTAGAGACTAATGTAAGACCTGTGTTCCGCTGAGAATTAGGCCTCTTCAGTTTCACTGTTGACATTTGCAGAGGCCTTTTGTCCTTGGCCAGCTCCTGTGGTTTAACTGTCATAACAGAGTGTCAGAATGTGTTTGGTAGCGGTGAGAGACTTCTAATGTGAATGGCTTGTGCTGTCAACAAAAAGAAAGCAAATCAACCGCTCAAACTCAGTAGACATAAGCGGCCTGTTAGCTCAGTGGGTCAGACTGGGATGCAGAAGGTCGCAGGTTTGAATCCCGTCTGACTCCTAGTCCATCCCCTACCAGGTGTGTCCCTGAGCCAGACACAGCGCTAGCTCCCTGTAAGTCGCCTTGGATAAAAGTGTCTGCCAAACAAAGTGAAGATTGTTGTGATTCAGCACTGTGGTTGTTTTTCTGTGCTATATAAATAAACGTGACTTGACCTAAAATGAACAATATAACAAACATAATGCCAAATGAATGCACCGCATACTAGCAATTTCCAGAGCAGTATTAGTATTTCAGATATTTGTGATTTGATCAGCATATCTCTTTGCAGCAGCTACATTAGATGAAGTGGGAACATTTTCTCCGTCCTCTTGCTGCATCTCTGTGTTAACACTGGTTGTTGTCTGTTATGAAAAGAAGAGAGGTAACATTTATCTCATCTGACGACTTTTCTGTTGATCAATGACAAGTCAAGGGATGAACAGTTGTAAAGTCTCACCTCACCTGGGCGCTCTGTGTTCTCCGGCCTGCTCTGTGTGGACGAGCTTCACTTCTTGATCATAGCTGAAGATGAATTAAAAATGTCAAAGATCTGCCCGGCTAATCAGTCGGTGGACCACTAATACATACCTCTTATGACCTGTTTGTGCAGATAAAGACTTAAAGAAGAGTAAGCGTCCCAGAGAAAAGAAGGAGAAATGTGAGACAGCAGTATTAAACATTTTTTGCATTAGGCCTGTTGTTAGCGGCAGAAGAAAGTTGGGTCTAATCATGTGTCTCCCTGATGGTGTAGTGATGGATAGGAATCTGACAGTATCAGACTCTCGGCTAATAATATACACCCCAGACACAACTTATTCTAAATATGTCACATTTTTGGTTGTTTGGCAAAATAATGACGCAGCGTAGTGTTTTTTTTCTTTCTTGTGTGAGACAGTGTTGGCTCATAAATAATGATGTTTCTCAGCACCACACCTTTTATATAATTCCTCTGCACAAGAAGTATTCTCAGTGGGGCAGATTTCACATTTGAGAGATATTTACTTCCTAAGCTGACCAGGCTGTCTCAAACCTTTTTTAGGACTTCCTTTTATTGTGGCGTTTCCTGAATGTGGCTTTTAAAAATCAGAGGCATAAAGCAAAAGAGAATCTATACAAGGGAATTAAGGCCAAGTATGTAATTGAATCATGTTGGTAAAGAATAAATGGCCTGCACAGCTGGAAAGGATTAGTGAAGATCATTCAGGCTACGGCACCAGGGCACAGTGTATCTGTCTGTTCCTCATCTTCAGCTTGTCTTTCTTTTTCAGCCATCATATACTGTCGTTGCGCTCGTCCTCCTGGTGTCATTTCAGGTCGATTTCGTCACGATCTGAGTCACTTGTGGTCACAGTCTGCTCTTAGGTAGTAATTTCCACCTTGTCCACAGTGAGGTGCAGTTTGAGAACTAGTGAAGAGCATCGTGACGCTGCTGTGCTTCTCCGGTCCATTGACACTATTTACCCTCATCCTGTCAATGTAGGGAAAAGAACCATTTGACATTTTGCTTTACTTTACTTGGCAGACGCTTTTATCCAAAGCGACTTACATTGATCTAGTGCTGGGTGTCTGGCTCAGGGGTTAGGAGTCAGACGGGGTTAGAACCCGCAACCTTCTGCATTCCAGTCTGACGCCTAACCCATTGAGCTACCAGGCCAATATCCCTGATATGAATGCACCAATTGACTGTGCAGCAAGGTGTGTTTTGATTGTTTACCGTAATAAAGGACAAATGATTGATTTATTTTGTAAGTATTGTCTGAAGGTAACACTAAGAAGAGATTAAATGAAGGCTCATATCTAACTACATACAGTTTAGGGTCAGAGGTACATACATAAGATATTATATTGAATTGTATTGACGAAATGTGTGATCATATTATTACCTCAGCTGGTGTTGTACATTCAGATAAACAGTAACCCTTGTTACCCTTTATTTGTTGTTTGTCTCTAAGCTTTGTTGTGTCTGTTGTGTTGCTCAGCCGACGAGACAACGTAGATTTTTGTGTGTATAAATGTCATCACAGTCTCATTTGCAGTTTACCTGGGAGTTAGTGTGCATGTAAACAACCCGTCCTACTCATCTTTGTAGCTGACAGATTCACATCACTTTGAAGACTGTTATTTAGCCTCCTCTCAACATGGTGTGTGTATCTCCACCATTCCCCTTCTACCTCCCTCCTTCCCTCGTTATCATCCAGGGCACCGGCGTGTTGCTAAATGGAGTCGGAGCAGCTGTACCACAGAGGCTACTGCAGGAACAGCTACAACAGCATCGCCAGCGCCAGCAGCGACGAGGAGCTGCTGGATGGAGCTGGTGTCATCATGGATTTTCACACCACTGAGGACGACAACCTGCTTGATGGGGACGCTGCCTCCCCAGGTAGGCAGCATAGGAAACTTCCTAATACCTCACCAAACTGTTTGGTCCCAAATCTGGACCCCTTGAGCTTCCATGGCCAAGGCTTGATGAACCTAGACCCTCACTCTACTTTTTTATCTTGAATTCATAGCGAGCTTCTCATCGCGTTGCTGCTTCTTCATCCAAAATTGAATCCAGACTATGCAGGAAACTCAAGTGTGTCCGCTCATGTGTGTTGCTGTCCTTTGACACAGTCGCCCTGTGGTCTGCTCGCTTCTCATCATCATCAGAGCTTGATTTGTGCTTCTGCATTGAATCTTGTGTGCTCGCGTTTACACCTCCAACGTGCTAGTTGGAAGTGAGGTTTCTGTGGCACCGTGTTGAGCTCCTGAAACTGAGGGGCTGATGTTGAACAGCAGATACTTTTACTGATATTACTGCAACGTAGAAAAGAGTGAAGGTGTTGCCGTGAATGCTGCCAGCAGTCACAGATCTTGCAGTATGTCACAATAGTGTGTGGTAACTAGGTACAGAGTAAGCTAGGATGTAGAAGCATAAATCAAGCTTACCACCCGTCAGCATGACCGTCATACTCAAAGTTTTACCTACCGAGCCTTACAAATGGTCATAAAGTGATGATTGTTATTTAAAGAGAAACAGAAAATTAAGGCTTTTAGATATATACAATAACTAAAACGGTAATTAGGTGCCTGCCATATAAAATGAATGGGAGTCAATGCATGGCTTCACCATGCATTGACTCCCATTCATTTTCATTTCTCCGAACGGGAGAGAGATACCACACAAACTATACATCAAATCGACCGGCTCGCTCCCGTGATGTGTGCTATTACTTTTAGTAAAATAGTATTCAGTACTTTTTAAATAATTTGTATTTCAGTGTTTTCATCGCCCTTCCTCCCTTCACCCTCATGGTGTGTCGCCATACTTTGTTATAGAAACGTCATTCAAACGTTAAACGGGTCCAGACACCTTCAGCTCTTTCCCTGTAAAACAGCGTCTTCGTATCTTTTGTACTTTTTGAATTAGAG
>JAUMHF010000010.1:7238951-7269345 GCA_032359275.1 Microctenopoma steveboyesi | reverse complement strand
GCTGACACAGCAGTAGCTGCTCATGTTTACTGTGTGTGTTTGTAAATACTCTGTGAATCCTGCTCTCTGGTCGGGGACATGGGTCTAAGGTTCAGCGGCGGAGGTGGCAGGCACCTTCAAAGTTTCCCCAGGAACTTTCTAGTATGCCACTTATTGTCCCATTTAAATGAGGGTGGTATTGCCACACTGTCATCACTTATTTAGGCCTCAATTAACCAACAACCGATCCACATTTATTGTTTTATTTTCAAACAGGACTCCATAAGGAATTTCCTCCTCCCTGCTGTCTCTTGAATTGTGGTTTAAAGGCACTTGGTAGTAATAATGCACACGTGGCAGAGCCTCTGTGATTTTTGTATTCATACATGCGTCATTGGCTAAATATAGAAGAGCTTAGTTAAAGCTTGATGTGCCAGTAAGGACAGTTTTAAAAGGGTGCATTGTGTTTTCTGCTGAGTTACATCATTCTGAGTTGAACTACTGGAAAGGATGTCTTCACATTTAACTGCCATGCTACATATTTATAGTCGTACCTGTCAATCCCCTCAGTTCACCTGTTTTCATTCAACTTCTAGTTCATTCATCATCTCTCTGGCTGGTATATCTGGTGTCCCTCTGACATCCGACCTGCTGCATCCTAGTTGTTCTTCTTTGTTTCAGTAAATGTGTTGATTCGTCTTGTTTCTGAATTGTTGTTTTTTCAAGTTTTAGCTTGTGCTGAGGGATGTGTCAGAGGTGTCTGCAGAGCTTGGCTTTCCAAATATGTGTCACTTGTATATAGGTAAATGATATGAAATCCCTGCTGTCTTTGAACGCTTAATGATATCTGAAGCAGATGCACACAGAACAAATAGTTTCAGCCAAATTAATACTGCATCTAGTGTTCTAGGGTATCTCTTGTAGTTTTCCTTATCTACTGTACTTTTCACATTAAAGACAAGTGAGTATGCTTATATTGAGCTTAAATATCGTCATATAGGAAATTAATGTCTCATAACTTTCACATCGATAATTGAAATGGCATTTTATTTGCTGCTGGGAGCATTTAATTGTCTCTACTTTTTGCAGTAATGTAGATTGAGACTTTTCTCTTATGTTGTTTGTTTCTGTAGTGTATATAGTTGTGCTGTGAAAAAGTATTTGCATATTTGCCACACTAAAGTGATTCGGATTATTAAACAAATTTTTATACAAAAAAAATATTACAGAGAGCTAATGATTTCATTTATTAAGAGAAAAAGCCGTCCATTAACCTGAATCATTTAGGTGTGACAAATATGCCAAAAAATGGGCAAATACTTTTTCACAGTACTGTATAACAACGTATTATGTTCCAGACTCAGCTTAGCATATAGGGAAAGATCAATGTCTAGCTACCAACACTGTAATGCTGATGGCACACTAGTAAAACACATATGAATAAATAGAAAATAGCTTTTTTCTTTTGACCTGTAGTCAGTGGTGGAGCAGAGGCCATGTCTGCAACTCAAAATACATTGGTGAGTCAACAGGGTAACATTAGCTTTGAGCTCAAGACTGAGTAGACTAATTATTATTAGCTAACATACATGCTTGTAGAATAAGACGCATGTTGAAAACTTTTTGACTATTGTGAAAGTTTAACAGCACATTTAGCAGCTTACTATTGTTGGTGCTAACTATATCCAGCAGAAGCATTAGGATGTAACCCCTGGGCATTTGTAGTACATGTACATTTCTTTGGGTTTTTGGCAGACAGTTTGCATGAGACTTGATTTTCGTTATTGCAGAATTACAGAAGTAGCAGAGTGTGCGTTTTATGTAAGAAGGACTGGGTTACATTTCAATGTCTCCAGACTCTCCCTGGTGATTAGCTTCTTGTTCTTTTAGTCTGAAACTGGATATCAGTGTAGTTGGTTGCAAATAGTGAAAGCACGTAGTAAGGTCAACCTACTGGCACTTACAGTTTCACTGCTCCTACAAACAGAGAACAAACCTCTCGGTATCACACAGCACATGACTGATGATGTCAAACTGTGTACAAATGTTTTTGAATTGCTGAGTAAATCCTGTTTTTATATTAACCAGGTTATAACAAAAGTTAACAATCAGTTACAGCTACTGTTTGGGGCGTTATTTATTTATTTTGTAATCCTGTTACAATGTACTGCACTACATACCTGGACTCCACCAACCTGTGTCATCAGTATTCAGTTGTGTGCTACGCCCTGACATTCGCATAAACCAGTTTACCTGCCAATAGAATTTCAGGAAATCTCTGGATGCCCTTCCTTAAAGTTGGTGCACTGCCTGTCCCTGCCTTCCTGTACTATTTTTACGTAGTGGTGAGGGGCGGATTCTTGAAACACTTGGAAAACACTCCTCTTTGCGCAGACGGCAGTGTGAGCAAGGAGGCAGGCTCACTCTTTGCTCCATGGAGAGTTTTGCTGAAATTTTCTATGGGTGTAGAAGAAGTAAAAAAAAGAAATGCTTTGGAAAACTCTGGTTCTGGAAGTGAAGTGATTTAGTTTCTTTTACCTCACTGGATTAAAGAGACTGAAGAGATTTGTCTGTTTCAAACTTCACATGGTGGTTTTGTTGGCTTGTTGAGGAAGGAGGTAGCAACATATGGCTGGCACCACCTGTGCTAGTGACCAGCAACAAGAGTCTTGTTGAAAGGTAAGGGGGCCATGTTGGTCTCACAGAGGACAGGGTTTTATGTTATAGTAAGAAAACTGAAGATGTTTGTGTCATGTCAGGCTGTCGTTGTTTAAGCCTGGGAACTGTGAAGCATGTAGAGGAACCCTAGCTTCACTGTTTGATATAATAACCCATCATTGCACCACGTTTACAAAATACTACCCTCTGACTTTCAATACGTTGTCTTTGATGAAGTTCGGAAATCTCTAATGAGTGGAAAGTAGGTTTCTCCACATTAGATTCTGAAAAGTCTGACTTGCTTTAGGAGAAAATAGAAATTGAGGAGAACTGAGCAGCTGCTGTGTTTCTGACACAGGTTTCTTGAAATCTATTATTTATGTACTATGTTATTTATCTGTCTATAAAATGTCAGAATATATTAAAATGTTAATAAGACGTTCGTTTTTGAGGAGAGGTATGTGAATTTTGAGTCTTTTTATGGGAATATACCTTTAAGCTATTCCTTACTTTAAGCTTTTGAAAAGTATTCAGATTCAAAGTGATCCTAGGACCTATTGAAACTTTTCAAAATAAAATGTCGGAATCTTTTCATTATTCAATACAATTGCATTTGAAAGGAATATAAAGTATATTTTGAGGTAGGCTATGTGACTGTAAATTCTACAGTAATAAAAATGTTATTGCACACATACAGGCCTCTTTGACGGTTATTAACAATAATATAAAGGAAATCATTGCCGAATTGTTGTTAATCTTTTCATCTGTTGCTTTCTAGGTTATTGCACTGAATTATAGTCTTTTAAAAAACACTCTCGGTGACCCGGGGCGCATGGTCTCTGGGTTTCGCTATTCCCTAGCAACCGAGCACGCGCAGAGACGTGACCAGCCGGGTGTTATCGTCGTTCTGTGTGCGTGCGCGCGTGTGTGTAAGAGAGAGAGTGATGACATCAGCTATAGCAGTCAGCTGCTGCAGTGAGCAGAGCGCGAGGAAGAAAGGGTGGGGGAGGAAGGGTTGGGAGCTGTGCGGTCTCTCTCTTTCTCTCTCCACACTCAAACACACATGCGCCGGTTGTCTCCCTGTGGTCAACATGGCAGCGGCAACAACGACTGACACACACGCAGCGAGCAGTGACGCCTAGCTTAGCTTAGCCCATCTGAGTTGTCAACATGGAGGAGGAGGACGCGGCGGCCGATCCTTATTTGCCTTATGACGGGGGAGGGGACACCATCCCCCTGCAGGAGATCCCTAGAAGAGGTACGCCACATCCCTTCCGCTCCTCCCCCCCCTTCCCTCCACTTTTCCCCCCATTCTCACTGATAACAGACGCCGACCTCCTCCTCCTCCTCCTCCTCCTTGTGCATGTAACGATGTGACGGAGCAGGCTTAGCGAATCGTGCTTATGGCTCACAGTGATAATTTGGGTGGATTGTAAGCAGCCATTGCTAATGACAACATTTCATATTATGTTGCGACACAAACCGCTTCCTGTGCGGATTATTTCACAATTCATCTCTCTGTCGATGATTAACCAGCGGGGTGTTTTCACGTAAGTCAGAGACGGTGAGATAAAGCAGCAGCGGATCTAGGGTGAAGGTCTGTGCTTAGGCCTTTATGCAGCAGTGACACAGGGAAAACATGGACATCCATTGTAACGTTCCCACACAAAAACAGGCTGTGTCCCTCTCATACTTGTGTGAATTCTCATGGATCTGCGTGTTCCTGCAGTGTGAGGGACACCTGTTGGCCAGTTTCAGGATGTCACCTCAAAGGGGTCCTCAGGGTGAAGGCATGCAGTCACACCGAGTCTGATGATCACAGTATGACAAGTACGAGCCCGTACTCTGTATCGATATATTCGGCTCTCAGTTTTGTGCGTCTGTTGCTCCAGGCCTTGTTAGATGTCTACAGTGAGCGAGCAAAGACAAAAGGCCCGTAGTGAGTTTAGGCCGCGTCCACCACTGCCTTCATCCACGTTGTACAATAACTTCATCCTACAGCTGTCTCTTGATTTTGTTTCCTCTTTTCCTGTGGTTTGTATTCAGTTTGGTGTCTGGTTCTCTTGTGGCTTTTGAAGGAATGTTTTCTTCTGTACTCTGTAGTTGATCAGATTTTATGTCCCGTCTGTCTCTAGCTTTCTGTTTGGTAGTGTCACACATATTTCAGTGTCATGGTTACAGGAACTGTAATCCAGTAAGTAACAGGCCTTTGAGTTCACAGGCATTTTGGACTTTGAACCACTTATTCGTCACCCTTCGCTGTGACTCCGGGGATTCCACCCTCTGGTCAACAACAGGGCTCAAAGGCTATAAGAACGTCGGCGAGGTCATTTCATTTGCTGGTCACATGATACCTGAGCAGACTAACCCCACTACAACACAGCTGACCCCACGGTTTTCCGACCAGCTGCATCTAAGCCTCCCTGATCTGATTTACTCCCTGCTAGTAGAGTAGTGTAGCGTAGGCCTATGCATGGCTGTCAGTGTCTCTGAGTCTGTCAGGCACAGAGACAGAAAGGGCAGGCAGTTCGTTGGTGGTCATTTTGCATCTCACTGATGAGAATTACACAGGAAGCCTCGGTTAAATGCTGTTCACTTAGAGATTATTGGTATTATTGATGGTCAGAAGTCCTGTGTGTGCACTGACGTGGCTTTTTGCACTGATGCAGTCCGAGTAGAGCTGCAGCATCACTGTCTAGCAGACAGGAAGAACAGCACATTGTTTTCATTTGCGTAAGTGTGTCTTTTTATCCGCGTGCCTGCTGGGGGCTGTTGAAGCGTGACATGCTGGTGACGTGCTCGTGTGCAGTCACCTTTCGCTTTCTGTTTTCTGTGGCATCATCCTCATTTGGCTCATGGCTCCTGACTTAATTGGTGGGTGCCAGCATTACGGCATCATGGGGGGGGGGCTTGTCAGGTTAATCTCATCACATGAGTCTTACCGAAAACTGAAAATGTTTCTTCTTGAATCGGCCGCATCTTGTTTATTCCTACTGCTAAGCTGGAAATCTTGCAGTGCTTTACTTAGAACTACTCTTTAAATGTTAATGCTTATGTCGTATTAGTGATCGCCAGTAAAATAAAAGCTAATTGTAAGAAAATTTCATATGATTCATATATATCTACTCCTCAAACTAGAACCCCAAGAAGTAAATTGAATATCAGTGAAGTCATTTAACCTTTCCGGTAACCAGACCTCTATATCAGCTGCTGCTGCTGCTGCTGCTGCTGTTGCTGTTGTGTCAACAACTGAGTGATCACAATCAGACCTCCCCTTTTTTCTACACACACACACACACTGGGCAGTCCAGACTGTAACCGTCTAGCTGAAAATCAAAATGCAGATTGATAGTGTCTCCTGCCACAGAATGCTGCTGACTCCATGACAGCAGTGGCAGTAGCTCATTGTTACGCTCTCACTTTTTGTCCTAGGTGTACGGGATGTGTCCTTTGCTGCTGTGTGATGATGTGTGTCCCTGCGTCTTACAGAAATACCAACTTAAGGCAATTTACTTATTTCTCTTCTCCCACGTCCAGTGGGACATCAGACATCAAAGGCAGGGATATGAGATAACGATCTCCACTTTCAAAGGCTTAAACGAGTCTTGGCTAAAATGAGATGTATGTGATTTGATGTTCGGGGCCTGCACTTACACTCACAGTTTGTGGCACTTGTCGATGAATTTATTGGAGCACTGAGTTGTGAAGCGCATTTTCCGCGTGGTACTAGCACAATATAGCAAATGTTGTGTAGTAAAGTTAAGGAGAAGATGCAGTGTGTGGATTTTATGATCCTGGTTAAATGCATGTAAGGGATTTCTAATGTTTTATGTGGATCACAGAAGGTTTCTAAATGAGGCCTTGTTTGAGAGTTCTCCTGTAGTAGATGTGCTCAGGAGATGTGACAACGGAAAGGAAAGTACTTAGTGTATGTTTGATTCTCAGAAGTCTACAGGGGTTTTGATCTGAGTTGGTATCAGCTGATTTTAGTCCCATGGTACCTCGTTGTGGAAAAACCCTCAACGGCTTTAGCTGTTTGCAATAGTTTCAACAGTATCACTGGATGCGGCCTATGAATGACCCCCTGGAACTGAATGAATGCTAATCGCAGGAGAAACGATAATGGATGCTAACAAATGAAAATAGATCCATTTAGAACTTTCATATCTCATTCAGACAACCAAACTGCCATGAAGCAAATTTTAAAACTACTGTGAAATAGAAACTGTGTTTATGTAGCTCTCAGGTTTCTGTTATTTCCATTTTCCGCGGAGAGCGCATGCGAGCATCAGGAGATGATGAGTGTCACTGCAGCTTCCAGTGCCGCAGTTTCTTTGAACTGAAATACTGCTTTGAAATACATAGTATTTGCATGGTCATATTTATCCCTATTTTTAATCCCAGCACAGTGATTACACCGAGCTCCTGAACGTGCACAGACAGGAGAAACAAGTCGCACCTGTGGTGTGTTTCATAATCATTTGAGCTAATTGTGCTTTGTTTGTTTTATGGTGACCTCATTAAGAGAAGCTTATGCTGTTGCTCTGTCTCACGTTTGCTGCTGTCACACACAGAACCGCCCCTGTGTTGCAGATGAAGACGTCTGACGTATTTGTGTCATCACTAGAAGGAGGCTTACACAGGACGGGTTATCAATAATGTCGTGTTAGGCTGCATTTTTGTTGGCTGCATATTTGGATTAGCTTACTGCATTGTGATAAGATTAAAGTACTGAGTTATCTTACTATTATTAACTATTACTACTCCACCAAGTCCTCTCTAAAGGGTTGTAGTCTGAATCTCCTGTCGAGGTCCCTACAAGCAGTTAACGTCTCCCTGTTCTCTGGCGTGTGTGTGACTGTTTGTGTAAAGCATGAGGAAAAGATTTCCTCTAGGCGTTTCTCCGTTTCCACAGTTTGTTCATTCAAATGTTTCAGCGGCTCTCATAAACTCCTCCTACTCCTTTACTGCCGTCGTTCCACACGAGGTGATGGACTGGAGGTCTTGCGGGACTGTGGCTGTGTTTCTGACGCAGTTATTCTATCTCAGCAGTGAATTTTGAACAAAATAATGGCAAAAGGCTTAAACCACAAATATGTACTAAATGTACTGCTGGGTGACGTTGGCAGTGCTGCTCTATAACAAAGTCTGGTAGCAGTCAAAGGTGATTATTGAGACAGTGAAGCTTGTTGACATGTGTACATATTGTGCTAAAGTGTTTCATGCTTTTGCATCAGTTCTTCACTGTTTTTTCCATATTTCTCCCCGTTTCTCACGTCCTCAGGGTCTAACTACGCCATGTCTAACGGGGGCGGGCCCGCGAGCAGCTCCACTCACCTGTTGGACTTCCTGGAGGAGCCCATCCCTGGTGTGGGGACCTACGACGACTTCCACACCATCGACTGGGTCCGTGAGAAATGCAAGGACCGCGAGAGACACAGGAAGGTGAGGACACAAAGTGTGTCTGGAAAGAAAAACAGTTGAACGCTGATATTTTCAGGGCTCTGCTGATTTCTGGTTCAGGAAGTTTCACATTAGGCCGTCGTCAGCTAACATGCTTTGCTGCAAAGGAAACTGTGTGAAGAAGGAAAAAAGGAAGAACTGGTTAGTTAGTTTAAGCAGTCAGCAGTTTTGGTCTCGAATGTGAATAGTCTTAAAACACAAACTGTCAGCTACATCTTGGTTAAATGAGCCAGAATGAAGGGAGACACACTAAAGTTTCGTCCAGTCTTCTCAGTATTAGTGACGTATTACTCCATGGTTTCATAGACGTGTTTCAGTGCAGCACTCCTGGAAGTGATAACTCTTGAGAATTTGAATGCTGTTTGAATACTTTGTCAAACAGTTTTATAACCTGGTCTTACCTGCCGCGCAGGAAACAGTGGCCACAGTGATATACTACTAGAGTAGTTATCGTTTAAAGGCAGTTGTAAACCTTTGATCGACATCCCCTCATTATGAACATTCCTCAATGCTCTTGTTTCTTTTCCTTGTGTATTCAGATTAACAGTAAGAAAAAGGAGTCGGCATGGGAGTTCACAAAGAGCCTGTACGATGCCTGGTCTGGGTGGCTGGTGGTGACGCTCACCGGTTTGGCCTCAGGTGGAAAACCTTATCCCACACACACACGCACACGCTATACAAACACTGTCCCTGCTCTGCTGAGAGTCTCACATGCTTTGCTTCAGGCTGAGTCTTTCTCCTAGTCTCTGTCTTTTGCCTCAATTTACCCACTGTACCTAGGCGAAGCTTCTCAGTCACAATGTCACAAATTATTCACGCTTTGGATTGGAGAGTGTTTACCTTGCTGTTTTACATTAATATATACACATAAACACAAGCTGGAGGCCTGAGTAGCAAACTAACTGCCAACAAACACCTTTCTCCTTTTCTACTTCCTCCCTCCTCCCTGCCCTCTCCTCTTTGCCCCGCCTTCATCCTCATTCACCCCCTGCCAGGTGCTTTGGCTGGCCTGATTGACATTGCTGCTGACTGGATGAACGACGTGAAAGAGGGCGTGTGTTTGAGTGCCATGTGGTACAACCACGAGCAGTGCTGCTGGACGTCCAACGAGACCACGTTCGCTGAGCGAGACAAGTGTCCTCAGTGGAAGAGCTGGGCTGAGCTAATACTTGGGCAAGCCGAGGTTAGACTTACACAGGCAGATGAGCGGGATGTCGGCAGCGTCTTCCTGTTGCTGTAAACTAAGCCTACTGAATCTTTTTCTTAATGTTAAATGCTGCCCTCAACGTCAGTGTTTTTTTTCTTATTTCTTGATGTTGTAAATTCAAACAGCTCCATGGTTACCTGGCATCTTAACAAACTATTGTGTAACTGTGTACAAATACTTTATTAATGGTGAGGTTTCTACGTTTATGTAGAAATATATGACCAAGGACATGAAGAAAGGTTTTAATTAGATGTGATTTTGCAGCAGAAACTACAGTGACGGCAGGTGGCCTATAACTCACACAGCATGTGCACGTGTGCAGTCACACAGCCAAACAAAACATCTGATTTTTTTATGTCAGTGAGGTCCCTGCTTTTACTTATTATTCTATTTATTTATTTTTCTTTACCTCCACGCCTCTGCAGGGTCCTGGCTCGTACATCATGAACTACTTCATGTACATCTACTGGGCTCTGTCCTTCGCCTTCCTGGCTGTCTGCCTGGTCAAGGTGTTTGCACCCTATGCCTGTGGATCTGGGATCCCTGAGGTGAGGAACATGGTGCTCTTACACAGCGTACCAAACTGATGTCTCTCTCTGTTGATGCACTGCGTGACGAGGTTAGCAAGCTACCTCTTCGGTGTCTCCATGTCTGTCCTGTCTCACTTGTGTGAGATTTCTGCAGACTAGTCCCGTCTTATTTCTCTCGTTTTCTCACATCTGACCTTGCAGCACAGGAAATGGAAAGTCTATAATTTCTATAGCTAGCTTCAACTCTCTGTGAAAGTGGTCTTATTGTTTGTATGCCCTTTCGATGTGTTTTATGCTCACGGGTTTCCCTTTGAAGTGCCTTAAAACTGCTAAATCAGTGGGCAGCAGCGAGCTGTGACGGGTTCGACCGTGCTGTGAAAAACCTGTTGCCATGAGAACAGGAAAGCTGCAGCACATTGTCTGTGGCTTTGAGCAGGTTGACAATAGAGTTTAAGGGTTTAGAAACCAGGAGGAGGACATGCGACTTTAAATGACAGCACAGCTTAGTTCACGGTGTCATGATGGCCTCTCTCCTCATGTCCTGTGAGCGCCATGTAACACTGCCTAATAATGTTTCATAAATACAAATATAATAAATATATAAATAATAATAATGATAACAATAAATACAAAATTACACATTATGATTATTTTTCTGGGCTTTCACTCTTGTTTTATATGTAGATTGTAGATTTTTCCAAGGAATCCAGCCCGATTTCAGTTCTGTGTCTACTCAACCCTCTCTTCTCTAGATCAAGACCATCCTGAGTGGCTTTATCATCCGGGGCTATCTGGGCAAGTGGACTCTGATGATCAAAACCATCACTCTGGTGCTGGCTGTGGCGTCTGGCCTCAGCCTGGGGAAGGAGGGCCCCCTGGTCCATGTGGCCTGCTGCTGCGGGAACATCTTCTCCTATCTCTTTCCGAAGTACAGCAAGAACGAGGCCAAGAAGCGAGAGGTGAGATTTAATGTAACGGCAACAATGGTCTTTGTTGACTTATACTTGACGCTATATTCTGTTGTTGATATGTGACCATGAAATATTTTAGAGTAGATGTAGCAGTAAGAAGCCATAATGTCAGCTGAAATGCGTGTTTCCGTCCTGTCAGGTTCTCTCCGCCGCGTCGGCAGCTGGGGTGTCCGTGGCTTTTGGAGCCCCAATAGGAGGCGTCCTCTTCAGCCTGGAGGAGGTACAGCACTTCACTTTACATATACTCTGTAACCTCATTTTTTTGCTTCAGAGTTGCAGCAAAAATACTGAAAATAGCATTTTTTAGGGTATATTATAATAGATGAAGTATCTGTGAAGGTTCTCAGTCATCCAGGTCATTATTATCTCAAAAAGGTTTTATCCAAAGCAACTGGATTCGTTTGGTTTCTTGACGATGTTTCACCTTCCACTCCAGGAAGGGTGAAATCTCTCAAGCCAGACTTCAGAAAGCCCTCTGGTGATTAAAAAAAAAGATAAAGTAGTTTCACAAACATCCTCTCTGTCCTCCAGGTGAGCTACTACTTTCCTCTCAAGACTCTGTGGCGCTCTTTCTTTGCTGCCCTAGTGGCGGCCTTCGTCCTGCGCTCCATCAACCCCTTCGGTAACAGCCGCCTGGTGCTGTTCTATGTGGAGTACCACACGCCGTGGTACCTGTTTGAGCTGATCCCTTTCATCCTTCTGGGAGTGTTCGGGGGCCTCTGGGGCGCCTTCTTCATCAGAGCCAACATTGCCTGGTGCCGGCGGCGCAAGTCGACACGTTTTGGCAAGTGCTAGCAGATCTTAAGTCCGAACGTTAATTTGGATATTTTAGCCAGTGAAGACATCAAAAACCAGCCCGTACAGTGAAGTGTATTACGTTTATGTATGTCACACTACACTGGCTTCCTCAGTAGCAGCTTTGATCTGTCAGTTTCAGCATGTCTTAAGCTAAAGTCCTTTCCTGAATCTGACATGTTGAGTTGTCTGTCTTCAGGTAAGTACCCGGTGTTGGAGGTGATCCTGGTGGCAGCCATCACAGCAGTTGTTGCTTTCCCGAATCCATACACGCGTCAGAACACCAGCGAGCTGATAAAGGAGCTGTTCACCGACTGTGGCCCGCTGGAGTCCTCGCAGCTCTGCCAGTACCGCAGCCACATGAACGGCAGTAAAGCCTTCACGGACAACCCCAACCGGCCAGCTGGGCCCGGGGTCTATGCCGCCATGTGGCAGCTCTGCCTGGCTCTGATCTTTAAGATCATAATGACCATATTCACATTTGGACTCAAGGTAATCATGAATGTTTTTGCATAACGAGGCCAAGGTTTGACTTTGCATTACTTGTTAACTGCCTGTTCGTCTTCCCTAGGTACCGTCAGGATTGTTTATCCCCAGCATGGCCATCGGGGCAATCGCGGGGCGAATCGTTGGCATTGCTGTGGAGCAGCTGGCTTATTACCATCACGACTGGTTCCTGTTCAAAGAGTGGTGTGAGGTCGGAGCCGACTGCATCACTCCAGGGCTTTATGCCATGGTGGGGGCTGCAGCTTGTCTGGGTGAGTCGGCAGATTCAGAGTTAGCTGATGCTCCGTGTGTGCTTCTCTTCGTAGTAATAGGATTTTTTTACTCTCCCCTCTCCGTAGGTGGTGTGACCCGCATGACGGTGTCTCTGGTTGTCATCGTCTTCGAGCTGACAGGCGGGTTGGAGTACATTGTCCCCCTCATGGCTGCTGTCATGACCAGCAAGTGGGTGGGAGACGCATTTGGGCGTGAGGGAATCTACGAGGCCCACATCCGTCTGAACGGATACCCTTTCCTGGACGCCAAGGAGGAGTTCACGCACACCACGCTGGCAAGGGAGGTGATGAGGCCACGGCGCAGCGACCCGCCGTTAGCAGTGCTCACACAGGATGACCTGACGGTGGAGGAGCTGCAGGGCACCATCAATGAAACCAGTTATAATGGTTTCCCCGTTATCGTGTCCAAAGAGTCGCAGAGGCTGGTGGGCTTTGCTCTGAGGAGGGACATCACAATTGCTATAGGTGAGAGTGGGGAGTATTTTTCTAAGCAAGACACTGAACCCAGTGAACCTGTGTTTTCTTCATTTATCAAACTCCTGTGTTTTCTCTGTGCTCCCCAGAAAATGCCCGTCGCAAGCAGGAAGGCATCATGTTGAACTCCCGGGTGTACTTCACCCAGCATGCACCCACCCTGCCCGCTGACAGCCCACGGCCCCTCAAACTGCGCTCCATCCTCGACATGAGCCCCTTCACTGTCACCGACCACACCCCGATGGAGATAGTTGTGGACATCTTCAGAAAGCTGGGTCTGCGCCAGTGTCTGGTCACTCACAACGGGTAAGTAGTGAAGGAGGAGCAAGGCTGGAGGAGGAGAAGATGACTACTTCTCCTCACTGCCCTTCCTTCTGCCGTTGTCTAACCCGTCTGAGGTTGACACGAACCACACAAGCATGCTCACGCTGCCTGGTGTTGCACGGGCTCTCAGGTTCCTGGATTCCCCCTGCAGTCTGCATGGCCTCGTCTAACTGCTGCGGTGTACTTCCTTTATCCTGTAGCTAATAACAGACGGTCTCTTCAGCAAGAGAGACTGTGCTGCTGAAACTAACTACAACTACATAACAGGCGTCAGGCTAGGAGAGTGTGAACAGCATATTGAGCAAGAAAATCCAGAAAGCTTGTTATTCAGCCAGTGAATTTATAACACCGTCACTTCATTCTGTTTACACGTAGTGGAAATACACGAGAGATGTCTCCTGATTGGTTTTGGGGGTTAGTCAATTACTTTTTTACAGACTGTGGTTTTGCAGGGAGCCACCTGCTGGTGTGCTGTAGAAATGACAGAACAAATAGTTAGTGACAGTTCTACTGGTTTGCTGTGCTGATGGCCTGACAGGAGGTGAGCAGCACCTTCATGCTAATCTCCTTATTTACATCTTAAGGGACAAGACTGGTGTTGTTCTTGTCATTTAATCACATGAAGAGATCAACTATGTTCAACATTGTGTTCAGTCGAACTGTAGATACACTGACAAAAATGAGTTTATTAATATCATGAAATAGTAGAATATCACCAGTCTTTATATTTTAACCTTTTATTTCTCACATTTGGTATAATTTACAATTAAGTTTTATTGTTTTATCTTAATTTTATGTCTGTGTTAATTCGGTTAAACATTTACTTCTGTTTGACGTTTCGTTATTTTGAGTTGCATCCTGTTATGTACGTTCTGTGCTGCTGCTCTCTGTTTTCTCTGTGTCTCTTTCTGTTTGTTTGTTTTTATTGTTTTTGGGCAGTTTACTAAGTAACAGGTGTGTGTTTCAGGATTGTGTTGGGCATCATCACAAAGAAGAATATATTAGAGCATCTGGAGGAGCTCAAGCAGCACACGGAGCCCCTGGTGACTAGCCCGACCCTTTACACGTGACCCACTCCCCCACTTTTGCACTTCTGTCTCTTTAGGCTCTGACTAGTTGGAGGGATGCATGAAACTTGGTGTGAGAAACTGTGACAGTTCCTGGCTGAATACGAAGCCGTCCCTCTCTTCTTCTCACTGTTGGCACTCTGTTGGTAGTTTGGTTTGTGTGGATTCACCTCTAATGAAGTTTATCCATCGCTAGCAGCTGTAGGACCTGTACTGTCGGACCTCAGTGGGAACTGTCATCCTCATCAGTCCAGAGCCAGTTTCACACATGTGCATGTGTGCGTTTGATTAAGCCACTGGGTTATTTAATCAGATTTTCAACACCTTATCTGAATTGATGCTGCTCCTCTAAATAAATGTTACAGCAGCATTAAAAGTCTGTTTTCTAATCCCACATGGAAGAGCCCACCATAGATGATGAAAGTCTAAATCAAATGATAAAAAGAGGAAAGCTCATACAACCATCAGAGAATTGGTGGCGACAGACTGTAGACGACCTCTAATGTTGCATCAACCGTTGGATCAGCGAAGTCAGCTTGAATTCATGCCAGCCGTGTACAGCGTGAATATTCAGCAATGTGTTTGACATATGCTGTGTGAGCAACATTAAATAAATCATTTTTTAAACTGTGGTTTACACGTAGCTGTAGGAAAGGCTGCAGACCTACGTTCAAAAGTGGTTTCATGTTTTTCTGTTTCTAAATCTTAACCACATTTTTCACATATAACGGTGTTATGTGGTGATAATATTTCTGAATGTTACTGGCAGCTCCAAAGAGCAGCTAGTTTTACAGGTGACATGTCTGAAAAGGGCTCCCAGATTCCCATATGCAGCTTTGCAGCTGTTAAACTGCGTCTCCACCATCTGTATCTCTGTGTAGCGTCAGCTGCATCATGTTGCTGTTTGATAACATGGCGTGTAACTAATGTAGTGGTAGTAACCACGGTGCGTGTTGTGTGCTTTCCCATCTTCCTGTCACACAGTAGAGGGTCATTTTGAATATATTTCCCCCTCGTCAGTTTTCTATTTTTATTAACGGCTGCCTCTTCTTTTCTTTTTTTTTTTAACCCTCCCTTCTCGACTGGGTCTCCACAGATTGACGGCATCTGACCTGTCGCCTTAACAACCACTTGGCGAGTAGCTAGCCGCTTTGGGAAGGCGGAACATTTTTATAGAGGGTGATGTTTGTTGCTAGAAAAGAGGGACAAGGACAAGATCAGTCTCATACCTTCCCTCGTTCTGTAGCGGTAGTGGACGGTGTGTAGTGTAGTGACACTGTTGTGGTGATTTGTGGTAGTAGTGCTGTAGTGACCTGAGTAGTTAGCGTTGTCTCATAACCTTGATGACGTAATTACTAATCCCATGATTTAACCAGCCAATGTTTTACCTAAGTCAGCTGTGTCCTGTCCAGTTTCTACAGAGAGTAAATGCGTGATTTTATGTGTTCATCTTAGAAATACACTTCTGTTAGTGCTAGATCAGACAGAAACAAGAAAAGACACCAAATGTATGCGTGTTTAACTTTCTATGACGTGACAAATCTAACATAAAACATTTATTAGATAACTAAGTCATTCTGTAGCTTTAACTGCAGTAGAAGTAAATATTTGTGAGTTGACCTTACTGTAAAAGTGTTCCCTCACATTTAATTTATTACGCGCCATCCATCCATTTTCTCTAACCACCTGACCTCGCAAGCGTCTTTGCGAGTCAGTGCTGTCATTGGGCGAGAGGCGGGGTTCAGGTCACCGGTCTGTCGCCGGGCAGACACATAGAGATAAACGGTAACCTCGGTGCACATCTTCAGTAGCTCAGCTCGTGCTCACACGTGATTTATTACATGCAAACCTTTAGTAAATCAGGTCTTACATTTAGGGAAGCATTAAAAAGCTCAACATAAACTCCCTGTGTTGTACCAGTAAACTGGACTGGACCCTGTTGGCTCACAGAGAACATTGGTTTTAACACCCCTGACACTCCACCCTGCTCCACCGTGATCTGTACCTGGTGTCTCAGGCGACTGTCTTTGCATTTATCACTGGTTAGAAAGTGAACGAGACGGTCGTAGATGTCGGCAGCTCTTGGTGGACCCTGGTCCGATCTGTGTGGCGTCTCACCAGTGTTTCATGCCTTCTGCTGCTCAGCACCTGTAGCTCTACTCCGAGCCACCAGTCAGCTCCTCTCACCCAGACTTGGGTTCACTTTGTTTGCCTTTGAGGGTCCAAATGAAGCTGCACATCTAAACTAACACTATCGGTATCAAACAAAGCACACCAAGCTCTTTGGACCCAGCTCTCCTTTAGCTCTGTAGCAAACGGGCTGCTTCACTTCACCGCTCATTTTTAAAAGGCTTCTCTTCAATTCTTGAATTCAAGAGCACTTAATTCAATGTTGTCTAGTCTTACATGTTTGAATAGCAAATTTAAGTGTATGGTTTTGATTTTCTATCTACAGCGTGCTCTTGAATCAGTGAAAAAATCTTGATATTTAGCAGCTTGTCACTGAGTTGTCCCAGACTCGTTTAGTCGGGTCTGGAAGGTAAATTGAGTTTCAGAGGAGAGAGGCAGGTTTGTCACAGGAGCCAGAAGCTACAGAAACGGTCAAAATGTTAATAGTCCCCGTGCTTTTAATGATCTCATATCTCTTGAAAATGTAGGAATATTTCAACTGTGTTACCACAGTAACTTATTGGGTAACTTATTTTTGTAGTTGTGGCCATCATTCTTTGAAACAACAGGAATATAACATAACGTTACAGTGATTTAAACAAATAAACGTTTGTTTGTTCTAAATAAGAATTTATTTATGTTAATTTTCTCTTAGTTAGAGAATCTGTGAATATTCTGATTAAGAGTATAAACCAGATGACATAATCTGAACAGGAAAACTGATCAGAAGATTAACATTGTTCGTGTGTCTGTAGTCTTGTATTCGGGGTCCAAAACAACGCATTTTCCTTACAGAGTGGGGATATATCGGTTTTGTCGGGACATTTTGCTGGGCCCCACATCCTGGAAGACCATTTTGATGGTTAAGATGAGGTTTTAGGGTTTGGGTTAGAATTAAGTTTAGTTTGGATTAAGTTAGGGTTAGGCATTTAGGTGCGATGGTTAGGGTTAGGGGCTAGGAAATGCATTATGTCAATGAGTTGCCCCCCTAAAGATAGAAAAACACGTCTGTGTCACCACCACAGTCCAGAGAAGTTAGTGGGGGATCTGAGGAGACATTATGCTTGAGTCAGTGGTTTTAGAGTTCGCGTGCGTGTGCGCACTATATCTCATAAAACTGTGCTTGTTATAACCAATCGAAATGATGGTCAAAACTACAAAAATAGGAGATGAAATATCTGTTTCTACATCTGAAGAAGTATGTGTAATTAAAACAATTTTATTTTTGTTAAAGCTAAATTTGAATCAGTTTAACGTACTGTAAAAGTGTAGAAATGTTATACATCACGGTGCAGGATCAGGTCCTTTTAAGAATGATGAGGAATTGACGCGGTGGAAATTGAATAAAAGCCTCATACATGACGACTTCTGTGACAAACATGCTTCTCGCGGGTTCTAACATTTCTTCACATCCTGTTCATTACCTACTGTCTCTCCTGTAGGATCCAGCTTCTCTTAGGACCAGGGACATAACACGGCTGAGGTGGTGTCAGAAACGACACGTGACTCAGAAGCGGGTAGTCTGGTGTTGTTTCTGACCTACGCTCATCTTTTCCCCCTCTGTTGATTCACCTGCTCCTCCGCTGACTTTTGCTTTCTCAGGGACACGTGTTTTTGTTGGTTTCAAACATGTCCTGTGTTTATTTTTATAATTTAAACCCACTGAAACAAATCAAATTTTACACAGCGTGCTTCTCGCTGATTGAATATATTTTTTTTGCCAACAAAAACATGTTTTCTCTTCCTCCACCTTCAGCTCTTCCTCACTTCACTAAGCCTCTTTTTGTTTTCCCTTTTTTCTCTTCTTTGTCTCCACCTGCAGGCGACTTCTTGGTATTATCACAAAAAAAGATATCCTTCGTCACATGGCTCAAATGGCAAACCAAGATCCCGAGTCCATTATGTTCAACTGATCCGCTCTTTCCAAGACGGCCAGGGGGAAGGGGGAGACGACAGTGAGGAGGAGGAGGAGGATGAGGAGGAGGTGTGCCTCCTGAATGGCTCCAATCTCTGACATACGGACCTGTTTTTTCATTTTAGTTTTCAGCGTTGTAGACCCTCACAGACTGACTGTGGCCTTCAGAGGGATAAGACAATGATAAAAGACATTCGCACCATTCAGGCTGTTGAGGACACTAGGGAGGCACACACACACAAGGAATGCACTTTTTACACACAAATAACACACACACACCTTTGCACATGCAGACCCCTCAAGCATGCATGCTCTCTCTCCCTCGCGCATACACAGCCAACTCCCTAACCTGTAAAAATACACCTGTTCGCACTCTTCATACGCATCGCCTCTTGTCCCGTCACCGCTGAGATCGTGCTGGACGTCGCCTGGCTGGGGTCGGAAGGTCGGAATGAACCGCTGATGTGGGATGCGATGAGGGACCTTGAGACCTCCAGGCATTAGTTGAAATAATGAAGAAAAACAAATCAACACACACAATACTCACTTTCGCCACCACTGCACACACATCAGATCTGTCCGTCCTCCTGAAAATACATTGTTTACCTGTGTGTGTGTGTGTAGCTGAGCACCACTACATTCCAGAGAAGTTAGTGGGGAATCTAAGGAGACATTGCGCTTAGGTCAGTGGTTTTAGTGTGTGTGTGTGTGTGGGAGAGAGAGAGATGTACACTGTATTTCAAGAACGAGTGTTTCCCTCAGAAGAGAAGAAGTAGAAAAGAGTCGGTGTGTGTTTTAATTTCTGAGCCAGACTAAAGTATGTGTGTGTTTGTGACTGTGTCCCATCCATTCACTCAGTGGGCAGGTTGAGGTGTATGTAAAGAAGGATAAAAAAGAAATGTATTTCATACTGTTACAGGACAATAAACCCTCGTTTTTCTTGCCACTACTTTTTAACTATTATTTTTTTCCCTACACTGGAAATCTGCACCGTTTTTACTAATTGGCTGAAGTTGTTGTTGATGTTACTGCGTCTCGTTTCTTTTACTCTCTCTCTCGGTCCGTGTCGCAAAGGAACAGCTTCATTTGTTGTACGATATTTTCCCTCAGTTAGTAAAGATGATTAATAAATGTTAACAGTGTGCTTTAAAGGACCAGGCCAGTCATTCTCTTACTTTCTTTTTTTTTTTTTGAGGATTCAGAATCTGAAAAAACACATCCCACCACTGACACGAAAAAGATGATTTAGTAAAATATAAAAAAACCTTTTAGACATACAATATGCAACCTAATTAAAAACTGTTCAAAGGGAAGATTCAGAAAGTTTTTATTTTTAAATGTTTTTTAGATTTTGTTCTAAAACATTGGCACCTACTCAAATGTTGAGTCATTTCACGATGACATTAACATGTCTGGGAGCAGCAGTGTTTTGTGTGTGCACGTGGACCGCGTGGTTCATCCTGTGTTCGTCTTTCCGTTGCAGGGATTCTCCTGCTGACGGAGCAGAGCGTCACCTCCATTAACCGGTGGTGTTGCCTAACATATTTCAGACTGATCGGTGTGTTCTCCTTTTTTTAAGTTATGGTTAGTGTTCATAGACTTGTGCATTACTATGAAGAATTTTATGTATGATTTACGTTGATTGTACATTTAAAACTAAATATGTAAAGATTAAGTTTTGTTTTAAATTAAAAGAAGATTCAGGTTGAACAGCGTCTGAGCTGAGTTTTTTTTGTTGTCCACATACTGTCAGTCTTCATCTTCTACACCTTGGCAGATGTTGGGGGCTTTATTTTAATACAAAAAACCCGACACTGTGCTGTGTTTCATTATTTTGTTTGCCTCCTACTCTCATAGACACCCCATGTGGTTTAAAAGACGTTCTTGTCTTCGGTCTTACAAAAGCTTAAGGCTGTGGGTGGGAGTACAATGTGAAGTTCAGACGTAGTCTTGTCCCACAGAGACGCGTCTGTCTGCGTCAACGTCGGCTTTAACAGAGGCTTTGCTGTTGGCACCCCGGGGTGGGAGTGGATCAGAAGGTTTTTTTCTCCTACCCACGTCCCTGAGCACAACCAGCTCTTGTAAAAAGGGTGAAGTAGGACCCGGGTCTTCACCTTGTGTCCCGTTACAACACATCCATCATTCATGGAGCTGCCCATTAACAGCAGCCTTATTTGTTTTGGCTTTATCTGGAAAAAACAACACTTCTCCAGCAAATTCCTCATTAAAATTCAGTTAAAGTTAAAGTGCATAAATATAAAGACACTACTCAACATGGAACAGGTGGTAAAGGTTAACTTGTCCTTGTATCACTGCTGCTGCAGCTGCGTTACATTTTTAGTCTATTCTTTTGGAAGGTTTGTGACCATGTCCTTTTGTGCTCTGTGAGAGCTGTGGGTCTGTAAGCAGATCCTTTTCCTCCCTCACCTTTGTGCCACATCAGGTGGGACAGCCCTGTAACCATAGCCGCCGCCACAAAGGACACACAAACACTCGATCTTCTCAGTCAAAGAAACGACCTTGAAATGTTTGAAGGTTATGAAGTTAGATAATTACAAAGACGTTTCAGAACAGAAATGTTTGAGGCATTTTCAATCACTCTCTCACAAGGACGAGCCAAATTTTCAAATGGTCATTTTTCCTCAGAATAAGAAATGTCATTCTCGTACATACAAATGTAAAAACTAATAGATATGTGTGACTGATGCTGCTACAGAAACAAATTAAAAACCAGTGTAGGTACTGTATAACCATCACTACAAAAAGTAACTAATACACTGTAGACAATATTAAGGAATAAATAATTATATACATTTGACAGTAGAAACCAGGATATTTACACAGCACTTCCATTTTATTCCACTACAAAAAAAGAGGCATCTCAGGAGCACCAGTAAAAGCAGAAAGGAGTTTAGTTTATCTGAGCCACAGCCTAGACTGTTGAGGGAGCAAATGAGGGAAGAAAAGAGTCCTTTTACACCTCCATTCTCACATGCAGCAGAAATACAACTGTACGGTAAAAGCCTCTGCAGAAGCAAGACAATGCTGAGTTCAGGTCAAACAGAAACCTAAAACGGCACGACAGGAACAGAAGCTACTCTTCTCTAATGAGGAGGAGGAAGGCAAGGACTTAAAAACTGCTTAAACTGGCCAAGAAACAAAAATCACAGCACAATTGCTAATAATATAATAATAATACTCTCTTCAAAAGAAACATAAAATCTACCCAGAGGTGTGTGTGTGTGTGTGTGTGTGTGTGTGTGTGTGTGTGTGTGTGTGTGTGTGTGTGTGTGTGTGTGTAACCCAATCAGGAAGTGTACTGTACACGTATCTAGACTCTACCCAGCTTACTTGTCTTTACAGAAATGCATTAGGCTGTACAATCATTACATTGTAACCAAACTTTTTTCAGTCCAGCATGCTTCTCTGGTCGAGCAGAGCGTCGCACAAAAACAGCATATCGACTGTAACAGTAGCTGGATGTGAATTCTCGAGGAGATGGAGGAAGCTTAGCTTTCGTGGTTTGAAAGAAACCTCATGAAGAGCAGCTTGAGGCAGATTTCTGGAGTTAGTCGTAAAAAC
This sequence comes from Microctenopoma steveboyesi, assembly GCA_032359275.1. Classification (NCBI taxonomy): domain Eukaryota; kingdom Metazoa; phylum Chordata; class Actinopteri; order Anabantiformes; family Anabantidae; genus Microctenopoma; species Microctenopoma steveboyesi. The sequence goes on along the minus strand of JAUMHF010000010.1, from coordinate 7,247,432 downwards.
TCTAGCACTGTAAGAAACTAAAGAGTGAAAAGTGCCCAAATCTTTTAAATAGTCTGAGCTATGAAAATCTCAACATGGGAAATGTCCCTTACAATTCGCTGCTTACTACATTAATAATAATGATTACGCCTCCGCTGTACATTCAAGCATGAAAAGTCAAGAGTAAGGAAAGAAATGCTCTAAAAACCTACTGGTCTCAGTAGAAGAGTCTACAAAGGGTTTCAACAAATAGTTCTGTTCATAAAAGAGAAATTAAAATGTGAATTTCAAAATGTTTTGTGGACCTTTTTAAGTCTTCAAGTGAAAATGCATAGCAGGATAACTCCATGGTACGTCACTTCTCTCACACGTGGCTCTCATAGAACACCTGGCAGGCAGATGTGTCTTTTGCTGCTGGCTCAGGTGCGGCCTGTTCTGCGTTCGGCTCTGCCTCCGCCTCCGCTTCCACGGGTTGCTCCTCGTGGTGAATGGGAGTGAGGGGCGGAGGCACCGAGGGCGCAGCCTCTGCCTGGGGCGGAGCCTCTATGCTGCAGTAGCCTCCCGCAGCAAGCGGGGGGTGGACCGACACCTGGATGGCGATGTGCTGTGGTTGCTCGTGAACTGAGGAGTTGTCAGAGTCACCGGTAGGAGACTCGCTTCGCTCCCTCTCCCGCCCCGCTCGCTCCCTCTCCTGCAGGATGGTGAAGATGTCCCTCACCCCAATAGGGGTGATGCTGCCCGCTGTCTCGCGCCGCCCTTCGGGTGTGTGTCGGACGAAGGTGTGCCTCATCTCCTCCACCCCCACCACCTCCAGGATCTCCTCCATGAAGGTGCGGCAGTTCATGATGAGCGGCGGCAGCGGGATGCTGCGCGCCAGCTCCTCGATGTACCGCGCAAACTCCATGGTCTTGAACTGCGTCACCTTGGCCAGCTCCAGCGTCTTGGCCGAGGTGATGATGGGGATCCTCTTGGCGATCTCGAAGGCCTTCTGCAGCTTCTCTGCACCCTCGGTTCGGAAGAATTCATTGATGGCTTTCTCCGTCTTCTTCAGGTGACTGCTCATCATGCAGAGACGTGTGACGTTCAGGGCCATGATGATAGTGAAGGTGACCAGACACACCACCATGTAGTACACACCCATGTCACCATTAGTGAAGACCACGCGCAGCGTCACTGTGCAGTTGGAGCTGCCGTGCACGTTTGATGCCATGCAGGTGTACTTGCCACGGTCTGCAAACTCAATGCTGGTGATGTTGAGGCCACCATTGTCCAGCAGCCACCACTTCCCGCCTGCAGAGAGACACAGAACGGTAATAAATATAGCAAACGCGCGGTGAGAACACACAAGAGGCTGCATCGATCAAGTCAACGCCAAGTCATTAGGTCTTACATATTTCGTTCTAAAGCTCCTCACCTCTAAAAAGGCGAGTTAACCTGAGGGGTGGTTTATTAACTCTTTGTCCAGATGCACATTTCTGTCCTAGCCAGATGTATTTGCAGCAGTTGTGTCTGAGTCAAAGTTCAAAGCCTCCTAACAATGTTTCCGTGTCGTTCCTTCCCCTCTGCAGTGTTTCTGCTTCTTTCCAACAGGAACTTGCTTACTCACATTTGCTCATGCTGTTCGTCTTGTGCTACTGTTTATTGGGTCTGACAACTACACAGGACACGACGTTTCCACACGCATACTTACTAACAGACGTCTGTAAGACGTTTGAGACACTTCTCAAAGCAAGTGCGATCTGCATACTGGGAGTGGATCAAGCTAAACAAGCACCAAAGCATGATTAATGCGTAGGTCCTCTCAATTGTGAATCATTACATCTTTCTCTTCTATATCTGGAAATTATGTGTGTTCCTGTAGTTGAAGATACTTAAAGGGCCAGTTCACACTTAGTGGCTACTGCGGTTAGCCATAAAGAGGTTTGAGTTGTACATACATGCTTAAAAAACAAGAACTGAGGCCGAGTCTAACTAACGAGTAACATATCAGTTCATTAAGGTGGTCTTTGACAAACTTTTAATGACTCATTTCACTAGCTTGTGAAAGTATGTGTACAGCTTACGTGTGTAAGTCTGGTGGTCTGGCTCAGCTAACCGTTCCTTTCCGGGTGATAAACTCATTGCACTCTCTGGAGAACAGCCCTCACACACACTACATTACACGTTTTTCCATCAGAGGGTTTTTAGATGTGAAGCTAGAACTGGCAGCTGTTTAGCTCGGCTTAGCATTAAAACTGGAAATGGGCAAACTGCCCAGTGGGACTTAAAAAATTCACTAATCTGTTAAATCTTGTTGTTTTTTTTACCTTTTTGCTAAAACATTTCCTAATTAAAACATGATGAAAGCCGTGGAGTATTAGTGGATTTTACGGTGACTCCTCCAGAGTAAAAACGGACAGATATCACAGAAGACATCTCTAAATCTGAAGTTGGAAGTCTGTCCTTCCGCACAGCTAGCACACTTCCCACACTGTTACCCTCTGGAGGAGCCGAATGAGAAGTCAGGAAACGACAACAGCGTCCCGCCCATCCGCCTTTTCACATGAGAGCAGGATTTCTAATTTTACCTCCTCCACCAGATCATGTAATACGACTGATGTGCCGCCCAATACTACAAGCGTGTCTGCAGAATCTGAATCCGAGCGATACACATCTGCAGAGGAGACCACGAGGGCATGTTAGTGCCACTGCTCTCCGAGTAATCGCTGGGAGAACTGGATCCTGCGGTGGTGAAAGTTCACCCCTCTCTAATTATAGCCCTGTGTGTAACCTGAAAGTAAAGCTCTTTGATGGCATCAACGCTGTTCACAGTTTGAGGATCATAACAAAGATGCTGCCTCTCCCGTCTCTGATGGCAGGTTTCAACAGGCCGTTGCGAGGAAAGGCATGAAAATAACAAGCGGCTGCACTCTCCGGGTTCTTAGGTGAATCCAAACATTCATAGGAAGGTGGCTTTTCCTGAATTAAAATCATTTGTAAAAACAACTTTCTAAATGACTATGTGGCAAATACCTGCCATCAGAGCAAGAGAATAATCACTACTACCAGACAAAGAAAGAGATTAAAACCAAATTTCCCTCGGGAGTAAAAGGCTATCTAGTCCATTAATCAGTAGTTAGGTTTCATTTTGATTTAAGAAACAAATACAGCGTGTCAGACTGAAACCCGGAGTAAAGCCAGTGCTGTAAAAAAGGTCTTTGGTTCCAATCTTGTGTTTTCTCTCTTCCTTTTTCGGTTTTACTGTTTAATACTTGTATCTATTATATGCTGGTAGGTCGGCTCTTTTGTTCTGATCTGATGTCATAGCAGACCAACTAATGATATCTCAAGTCCAAGTCAGCAGCCTTAAAGACACTCGACAAAACACAAATTGATGTGTCTAACGTTTACAGGATGGTGTATGATGTGCATTCAAACACCTGCGGCTGCGTCTCTCTATGTTAAGCCTGCACACTGGCCACATCTTTGTGTGCATCAAAGCATGAGGACATACACACGCTATTATAGTTTCCAATGTTGGAGCAGGCTTTTCACATTTCCTTGTCAGATCTAACTGTCCTCACACAGAAACTACTAATGGATTCACGCTGCATACTACATTGGGTAGGCCTGTATGTAATGAGGTAAAAAGACACCTTCAGCAATGTAAATGAGGTTATAGTCCAGAGTATTCCTATGGGAAATTATAGGTGAATTAAAACACTAACATATAGAACTAAGGAGTTTGGATATAGTTTTAGTTTGTCATTCAGGTCATTCAGGTTTGGATGTCCTACCTTCTCTGCCATAAACTCTGCATTCATGTCAGCATAAAAATACTAACTAAATAATAAAGACTAACTTGTTAATTACAAATAAACCATCACCACGCTGGCCTAAATCAGTAACAGTCAATAACAAACCTAACTTTATTCTGAATTTGCTGCTGCTCATCGAATTACAATTGACTAGTGACACAGAGAACAGGAAACCAGGTTTAAAGTAACACTGCAGTCTCACCACTCATCTCCGTGTCCAGGCGGGCTCCATGGGAGTTGAACCACTGCACGTTGGGGAACGGATCTCCGGTGACATTGCAATCAATCAGCGCGCAGCTCCCCTCCCGGGCAATTATCTGGCTCACTTTCGTGAACGCAACTGGGACGAGGCCGCTTTCCGTCACACTGCTGTTTTCTGTGCGGTTACCTTGTGTGTTCACCAATAGGGCCCCAGCAGCGTGAGAGGCGATGAGGGACACAAGGACCAGCACACCGTATCCACAGGTCCAGTGCATTTTCTCTGATTGTTGATGTGTCACCAGGCTGGGAAATGATTCTGTCATACCTGCTGCATCGCCATCCTGCACACTGGCTATCTCCTGATAGTAGAAAGTAATTTGGTATTCGTTTCTGCGGTCCGAAACATCTCACTGCAAACAACAAAGTTGGCATTTATTAATCTGAGACTGTGCAGGAGTAAACAACATGTGGCCGCGCTGCACTTGAAATTCAGCAGCTGGAACAGACTGATAACGAGGCTGTGTCTGTAACCGTAAATAAAAACAGGGCCGGAAAATTAATGAATTATTGTCCTTACTAATTAATAGTTTGGCCCAAATACAAATCTGGAGCTATTTTAAAAAATAACAAAATAAGAACAACTGTCAACTGTCAAAACAGAAACATCTCTAAATTAATATTTGACTTGTTGTTTTGTGGTAGAGACAGTGAATGTCTTATTGTGGTATTTCCTGTATTGTGGGTTTTTTTGTGTGTCTTGATGTCTCTCTCACTTTTACTCCTCAGAAGCAACTGAGACCTCATAATCTCCTCCGGGATTAATAAAGTGTTCAGTCAAAAAGCTTTGGTCCTTACTAACATGCTATTGATGTCGAGAAGTTGCATATTAACGTGGCTATAACACACCGGCGCACATGTGCTGTTATAACAGCCCTCGGTGAATAAGACAACAAAGCCGCACTAGCTGCAGCATAACGGAGCTGTGTGTGGGCTCCGTCTTCTTCCTAGTGCGCTTCAAACCCTAACGTAAAACCATAATTGACGGCGGTGTGTGAGCCACTTAAGAGCTCGCAGTAGTCGACATTGTTTGCGGTGTATATTGGTAAAAGGTGACGACGCTATCGGCATCTTATCGTCATAAATGCGGCGTTTAACGCCAACGTTTAATATCGCAAAACCGGGGCGTGGGGCCCGGCTATGTGCTGCGCGGTGGTTGTAGCGTCGCGTCACGGGACCTTTCCAGAAGAGTGTGTCCGCGCGCTGCTCGCACGCGGCCGCGCGGCTTCGTTTAGCGGCTCAGCGCTGCACTACGGTGCACATTAACTCAGACAGCAGTCGGATCCTTTGAGAGAAAGCTGCACGAAGCGCCGACAAAATGCGGTAAACGCCACCTCCTCCTCAGACCGAGCCCGACGACCCGCTCGGCTTCGACGTTAGCCGCTAAACGTCAACTAAAACCAGCTAAACCCCGCCGACGGAGGGCTGCCTCCATACTCACATCAAGGCCTGTCTCCGTGTGCACTCAGGGGGCTGGTGGGAAACGCGGGGGTCGGGGTTGTGTCGCTTTTTTCTCCCGCATTCTTCATCCTCCGCCTACCGCGCCGCATCCGCTATGTCGCTCGCGACTAGTTCCCCGAGCTTCAGGAGGCTGCGCTGCGTGGCAACGTCGCCGAGCGGCAGCAGCAACAGCGGGGAGGGAGGGCAACCAACGGAACAACCGGCCATTCAGATATTACAATTCAGATATAAACAGCCCAAAAAGGCACAAACCACTTCAAGGAACTGCTGCATGCGTATCTCATTATTATTTATTTGAAGCAGCTCATATTTGAGTACTTACCAGACCAGTCTAGTGTTCATGTACTGCAGGGTTAGGGTTAGGGAGTAAGTCTTCCAACACTGTCCTCACCCAATATCCTCACTCACAGCACAAGCTTTTAGCCAATAAACACCCCACACTAATACTGTGTTTAACAGCAACGACTTCCTGCTGCAACTGGAAGTAAGACAAGTGATGAAAACTACTGAGCTCAAAGATACTCCTCTGAGGGGTTTGCTATCCCAAGCCACTGTTTTCACATTAAGATGAGTAATTAAATCCAGTGCTAATTTATTCATGTAGCTTTAGAGGTTAGATTGGGTCAGAATGAACCGTAACGTTTACTACAGAGCAGACAAAGACAGATTTCACATAAATAACTTAAGTAGAATAAATGACGCTGTAGCCTTCACGATCACCTGATCACATTAGTCCACAAAAACGCGGCGGAAAGTGGAGACAGAATCAAAGCTGTGATCAGAAAGAGGTCAGTTATCCAGACTGTTTGATAAGTGACTGACCTTGACCTCTGTTCATATGTCAATAATGCTCCATCTATAGAAACTATAAATATCTAATGCTGTGTGTGTGTGTGTGTGTGTGTGTGCAACATTTTCATAATCTGTAATATGGGTTACATTTATTTTTGGGTTCAACAGCTGCAGTAACTTGGTATTTTTGTGTTAATGTTTTACAACATGGGCTATAAATATATATACACACCTTTCGATTGAGCAATGGGGATATTCTTTTGTTAATGTTGTATAAGGAACGATTATGATATTATATATATTTGATATTATTATTAGATTATAATACCTGCTGAGTTCTGCAAATAAGTGTTGCAAAACCCCCACAAGTAAACCGTGCCTCTGACCTCGTTCTTCTTTACAGATGAATGTTTCAGCTGTAAACATTTCTGAGAGCCCGGGCACGTTGTACACGTAGTGTTACATATTAAAACACAGCGGGTAGAAAGTGCGTACAAAGGAAAAGAAAACACACGCTCGGCTGTGGCTCTAACACTTTCAGTTCAAAAGAAGATAAGGACATTTCACGTGCCATTTAGGGAAAATGTGCCTCTATTATAAGGTGTATATGTATATGTCAATAACTTTCAGATGGTAAGAAGACCTCTCCATATGAAACCATCAACATGTTTAATGCCTCTAAGACCAGTAACAAGAACCAAATCACATTTTGGGCCATAATTAAAACCATAAACATACTATGTACCTTCAGGAATCAGTAGTGTAAATGTCCAAAGGTTAAAAGCTATGTAGTTCATTGAAATGTGGCACCGGTCTGGAACCGGGCTTCTGGATTCACTCCTCTCAGTGCTCCAGCACATTTTCTCCATTATAATCTATGATCTATGCACGAGGCGACCTGCTAATCATCAGCTGATCAGTTCTAACCATGTTTGTTTTGGGATTTCAGAGGAGGAGCACTCGTGTCGAGTGGCTGAGACTAAAGGCAGAGTGATACTTTAAAATCATATTGTGACATTTTATGCTTTCAACATTAAACATTCTTCTGCATCTGCCCGGGAGAAAATCTTTTTTCATCACAGAGCTTCTTTGATGAGTGAAGACAGTCTTCTGAAAGCCTGTTGAAAGGATTGAGAGAGAGATTACAGTCAGTCATTGACGGTGTGCCTATGTGCTTGTGTGCGTCTGTCTACCTCATCAATCTGCTGCGGGGTGGAGATAGAAAATGCCGCTCTGACGTAGGGACATGGGTCACTACTGTTGATCATGAAGACACCTCCAGGAACCAGCAGCACCTTCCGCGCACACACACACACACACACACAGGATTTAATCAAAGAAACAGATTGTATTTGTAGAGCACCATTTGTACAGGTTAATGCAAATTGTTTTACAGAAGCTCGTAATAAATGTGAAGGGTAATAACAAGCACTTAAACATTAAATGTAATACTTATTTTAGGCAATATGGAATATAAGTGGATTTTCCAAATTGTCCAACAATCCCGTAAACATCTTTCACACACAGCTGTACTTAAATACCTCTGGCTGCCTGTTAAAAAGCCCTACACAGGGGGCCCGAGGGTAATTATTCCAACTTTGAATCACAGGGAAACACAAAGCACAAACAGGACTCTTTTTGTGAATTCATCTGTTGATTCCACAACTTGGATGAGACGAGCCTATTGTTCTGGAAAAAATATCCTGATTGTACCCACTCTTGTTTTTACACAGCTAACCAGCTATTTGCTAACAGAGATTTACTGTGTGTGTGTGTGTGTGTGTGAGAGAGAGATAACACTTGCTAAACCCACTCACAGTGTGCACAATGGATGATTCACATTCACTATCCTACACTCTATTCAGACACAGAACCTGCCTCTCCCCTAATGCAAAACATGGTCACAGCCGTGTGAAACAGCACGGAGATGCACCTTGGGTACCTGCTATTAGCATATTTGTCACTTGTTCACCTGATGAGCACAAATCAGATTGATGTGTGCAGATTGTAGCTGGGAGCAATGTGTTGTGCGAGTGTGTGAGTTCTGACCTCCTTCTCTAGTGCCTTCTCCATTATGAGTTGTTGGGTATCAGCAATGCCCTTTAGTTTGATCCACAGGAACATGCCTGCTGATGGGGTGTGCCACTCTGCTACATCTACATGTGCACACACACACACACACACACACACACAC